>CAKNYM010052305.1:0-20510 GCA_932195095.1 Andricus curvator
ACCCCTATGTCCCACATGCTTAAGCCTCCCCACCAACTACAAGGTGTCACAGCCCCCAGATTAAAATCAAATCCAAAATCCCATTTAACGTTTTTTGTTTGTTTTATTTTCAGTAATTCTATACATTAATCTTTTTAGTTGAAATTTTCATTTCTTTAGTTAAAAATTATTTTTTATATTGAAAATTAGTTTTTTTAAATAAAAATTCAAAAATGAATTTTTTTAACTAAAAATTTAAATATTGTCCATTTTTCATCAAATTTTTTTTATAGCCATTACATCTTTTTTTTTTATGTAAAATTCATCTTCTTGGTTGAAAATTCCCCTAATCGGTGAAATGTTTTTTTTGTTTGTTTTTGTTTGAAGGTGCATTATTTTAGTTGAAAGCTCATTCCTTTTGTTGAAAATTGAACAAAGTTTGTTGAAAATATGTTTTTTTTTTTGTAAACAATAATTTTTTTCAGCGAAAAGGTAGCTACTTCATTTTTGCTAGAAAATTGATCTTTTTAAGTTGAAAATTCACCTATTTTGTTAAAAATGTTTCCTCTTTCATGAGAAATTCAATTATTTATGTATAAAATTCATATTTTTTTGTTATAAATTCAACTTTGTTGTCAAACATTAGTCTTCTTGGATCTCCTTAAAATATTTTCAGCTAACTCTAATTTTTCTTGAAATTTTGAAAAATCATTCAAAATGTGAAGAAATTGCCTTAAAAGCTTCCAAATTTCCCTAGGAATTAAAAAAAAAATTTGTTTATTCACTTAAAACCTTTCGAAATTATTTCAAACCTTCTAAAGTTTTGGTTTGAAATCTTTAAAAACAAATCTGCATTTTTTTAAATCTTTTACAGTTTAAAATTCTTTTTCAGTCTCTTAAAATCTTCTAAATATTTCTTGAATTTACTTGATTTTTTTTATTCTTCAATCATACCAAATTGAAACATGTTTCTTTAAAATCTTCTACTCTTTTTCGAAATTCAAGGAAATCTTTTGAATTCAAAATTCGTCAAATATCTTATAAGTTTTTATTGGTTTTGAATCGTTTCAAAACTGTAAGAAATTAATCTTCTTGGTAACTAATTCACCTTTTTGTTTGAAGTTCATGTATTTCGTTGAAAATTAATCTCTTCTTGGTAAAAGAAATTAATCTTTTATGTTCAAACTTAATTTCTCTGGTTTGAAATTTTATTTTTTATGGAACATTAATTTTTTTTTGTATTTTGTTGAAACTTTGTATTCTATGGTAGAATGTTAACCTTCTTGGTGACTAATTCACTTTTTGCTTAAAAATTCAACTATTAGATTAAAAATTTCATCAAAAAATGAAATATTTGTTTCAAAATTCATGTATTTTGTTAAAAATTATTCTCTTTTGGTAGAAAATTAATCTTTTTGGTTGAACATTCATTTATTTCGTTAAAAATTAGTCTTTTTTTATTAAAAATTACTTTTTGTAATGAAAAATTTAACTAAAGTTTTCGTCGAAATTTTTTTTGTAGATATTTAATCTTTTTGTTTGAAAATTTATTTGTTTTGTTAAAAATTTAACTTTTTTAGTTGAAAATGCATCTATTTTGTTAAAAAAATTGTCCTTTTTTGGTAGAAAATTAACCTTTCTGATTGAAAATTCATGTATTTGATTGAAAACTATTCTTTTGTGGTAGCAAATTAATCTTTTGGTTATAATTTCATTTCTTTGGTTGAAAATTAGTTTTATTATTGAAAATGTAACTATTATGTTGACAAATTATTTTATTTGCTTAAAAACTTATTTTCTTGGTTGAAAAATAAACCATTCTATTTTTTGTTAAAAATTTATCTATTTTGTTGAAAATTTGTCCTTTTTGGTAAACAATTCATCTTCTGGTTTGAAAATTCAACTATTTGATTACATATTTATTTTTTTGATTGCAGATGTATCATTTTAGTTGAAAGTGCATTTATTTTGTTAAAAATGTAATAAATTTTTTTGAAAACGCCTTTTTTTACTCAAAATGTAGCAATTCTATTTTTGTTTTAAAATTGATCTTTTCAGTAGAAAATTATCTTATTTTATTAAAAACTTGTCTTTTTTAGTACAAAATTCAATCATTTTGATAGAAAATGCATATTTTTGTGTTGCAAATTCAACTCTTTTTTTGTTAATTCGTCTTTATGACTTTAAAACTCAACATTTTGGATAAGATCTTTTTTCTTTGTTGATTGAACAATCTTTCTTCGTTAGAAATTCAACTCTTATGTCGAAAATTCGTATTTTTTGTTTTAGCAGTTTTTTTTATTGAAAATGAAAATATTTTTGGTGGAAATATCAACTATTACACTTTGTGTTGATAAATCATTTTTTTATCAAAGATTTATCAGTTTGTTTGAAAATTTAACTATTTTGTTGAAAATTCCCTTTTCCTTGATTGAAAATTAATTATTTTAACTGAAAATTTTACATGAATAAATATTGAATTTTTGTCAGTTCTTTTTCAGAGAAAGATTACAAATGTTACGTCGCGAAACAGGAACCCCCTCTCCCCTTTTTAATGTTACGTAATATGTGAGCGCTCCCTCATTGCCCAAAAATAATTTTAGAAAAAAATAAAAATTGAAATTTATGAATGTGAATTAATGATATTGCACTTATTAATAATAAAAATCCTCAATGATTTTTATCAGTGACAAATTGATTGTACATAAATTAAAAATCTTACTAATGTGATTCAGTGACCCATTTCTCAAGGATTCTACTTTAGAATATAATAATATTTTACATGTTATATTTTCTAAAAATTAAAAATATAAGAATATTTTAGAAAATTCTAGACGTAGAATTGTATGATATGAAAACAAAATTATTCAATAATTATTATTTTTTCAAAAACAATAATAGTCATGTTTAAGACGTACATTATTCATTTGTCAAAAATTGTGCAAATACTAAAAATAAGTTTATCCAAACAATAAGAAATGAGGTATACATTTTTTCCAAAGCGTATAATCTCAGGAGTTAAATCGTTTAAACATAAAAAATAATTTAAACATTTAGATTTGTGAAAATCATAAAAATTATTTTAAAAATATACAAATCGTATAATTATAGCTTACGTAAAAAAAATCATTCCGTAATTTTTTTTTTTTAATAAAAAATTAAAATTGTATATTTTTTACAGAAAACCTTAGGCGATTTAAGAAACATTTTTTTTATTAAACTTGCGCAGTTAAATTATAATTTGTGAATTATATTATGAATTATTATATATACGATACATGTTTTATGTTACAGTTTTTCGCTAAAAATTAGTATTTTTTAAAAAGGATTTTACCGTATGAAATTAGAAAGATTCGAAAAAGACTTGAACATAATTTTTAAAAATTTTAGGTCATGTAAGCGTGTTACACCCAAAATAGGTATTTTTAATCAGAAATCATTATATTTGAAAGATTCGGACCGTCTGAATTATTTCAGTTTTTCGTTTCAACGGTTTTTAAAGGAAAATTGGTATTTTCAAACAAAAATAATTTTAATTCAAACAAGATTTAGAATCTTTCATCAATTTTGGATTATGTCAGCGTTTTTTGTCAGAAATTGGTATTTTTAATAGTGAACAAAAATATTTTTAAGAAGATTCACAAATTTTAACAATTTTAGGTTATGTTGAGGCTTTACGCCAAAAATTGGTATCTTTAAACGAAAATCATTATAGTTCGAACAAGATTTGCAGCTTTTGGACATTTTCACGTTAAATCCATATTTTTAACAGGAATTCGTTTGTTATATACAAAATTCATTATATTTTGAAAAAGATTAAGAATTCTGAACAATTTTTTGTTGTTTTAGTGTTTTTTCGTAGAAAGTTATCGGTATTTTTAATAAAGAAAAATTATTTTTCAAATAATACTTACAATTTTTCATCAACTTTTGAATTATGTTTGTTTTACTAAAAATTTTATTTTAAACAAAAAATCAATAAATACGTGATTTTTGTTTAAAATAATGAAATTTACAAGCTTAAATAATTTCGGATTATGTCACCCTTTTTGGCTGGCAACTAACGTTTTTATTCTAAGTCATTTTTTAACAATTTTAAGTTAGGTTTTATTAGGTTTTAAATTTTGAAGCATTTTGAACAATTTAAGTTTTTCGTATTTCTTAACCTTTTTTGCCGGAAATTAGTATTTCAAAACAAACCCCATTATTTTTTACCAACTTTAGGGTTATGTCATGTGTTTAAACTGAAATTCAAATTTCTTAACGAAAAATCATTATCAAATTGATAATTTTAGTTTAAAATAATAGAATTTACATTTTCACAGAATTTCAGATTGTGACAGTGTTTTTTGTCGGATGTAGAAATTTTTATTAAAAAATCATTAGATTTCAAGGAAGTTTGATAATTTTTGAATAAATGTATCTTACGTTGGCGTTTTACGCCAAAAATTGGTATTTTCAAACTCGAATCATTATAATTCAAACCAGAGTTTGAATCACTTACCAATTTTGAATTATGCAATTTTTTGGACAATTTTAGGTTATGTTCACATTTTTTACCGGAAATTGGTTTTTTTAAAGGGTAAATATTTGGTATAAAAAATGTGTACAATCTTAAATAATTTTTTTTTCTTTCAGGTTAGTGTGGTTTGTCTAAAGTTACTATTGTTAATAAAAAATGATCAGAATTGAAAGATCATTTATGACATTTAAACAATAATGTTAGAACTTTTCTCGGAAATTGTTTTTCAGTCAAAATACTTCATTCAATAGTTTATTATTGTTGATAACTATCATCTATCAGAGTATCTCTAGAAAGTTGCACTTTTTTCTAAAATTTCCAAAATTTTTTTAGCTTTCCACTTAGAGTGATGTAATAATTAATTAGGTTCATCAAAAATAATTGTCTGAAAAATTTATTTTTATTTGTAAGAATATTATCTTAGAATAACGCTAGAAAGTTGCGTTTTTTTCTGCAAATTTCAACTCATTTTTTTCAGTTAAAGTGAAGTTTTAATTATTGAAAATGAACAAAGTATTTCTTTAAATAATTTTCATTGTTCATAACAATCCTCTCTAAAAGTAATGATCGACAGTTGCGATTTTTCTGAAATTTATAATTTTTTTGCAACTTTTCACTTCAAATGCGATGTTAATTATTGAAAGATGATTACGTTTTTGTTTAAACAATTGGTTATTGTTTATAACTGATATCTTAGGTTGATGCTACAAAGTTGTGTTTTTTTCTGAGATTTTGGCTTTTTGTTATAAAAACTAAATAAACATCAAAGAGAATAATCTTTAACAGTTCCAAAATTATATTTTAGGCTCTGCAATAAACCAAGTATATAAAATAATAAACAAACCACAAAATAAGAATTGACACCAGAAACTCGCAAAACCCAATTATTTACTCATAGGAGTTTTTTGGGGCCTTATAAAACAGAATTATGGGAATGAAATTTAAAAAGTAATTTTTGATTTGTATTTAAAAACTAATTGTGAAAAGAAATATTGATGGACAGTTTGTTATGCCTAATATTGACGATTCTGTCCGAAATTTACAAACAAGTCTTTTTTTATGAGAAATACACTTCATGGCGTTTTCGGAACATCCTAATATAAATTTTCTTTAAAACAAAAAAGTCGTATTTATTTATTCTTGATTGAAACGAATTTGAGAAGTGAAAGCATGAAAATTGAAAAAAAATCCTATCCAATTTTGGACCACTATATTTTGTATGTATTTTTGCATGTTACTGGAAGCAAGCAATTTATCAAATCTTGGTTATACTTTGAGCTTTTTCTCTTGGGTATAAGTTTCTGGATTAAAGGAGAATGAAGAACGATCTGGTAGAAAATCGAATTCTTCCTTCTTTCTTGTATGCGAGGTGAAAAAGATTCATGTGAACTTTGTTCTTCGTTCCATCTCGCACGCAAAGTGCAAGTGAGATAAAATTCAATCGAATTCGTATAACGAAGTCAATTTTGCCAGGGAGACGAATCGAATCACGACTCCCAAGAATCAATCAATATTCAAACTCGATAAAACGTCGAGCCCAGGACGAACGACATATATTCGTAAAACGTGTACCTGCATGTTACACTCGGAGTAGATAGACATTTATCACATTTATATTTTACATGCTTTCATAACACAGATTGGTATTTTCTCATATAAAGGTCAATTCTTTTCACCGGGTAATACTTTTGCGAATATTTATTAAATTTTTTTCATATTTGGTACATTTCTTCTGTTTGATAACATTGACCAAAAACATAAGGAAAATATATGAAACAAGCGTTATATACGTGAATAATTACTTTTCATTATTCTCCGCTTGCACGCTCGATAATTTATCAAAGCATCAACAAGTGTAATTTGGTGATTGTGAAGTCTCTTTTGTTAAAGCTTTTTGGGCTTTAACGAACACATTCTCATCACATATCTCGTACTTCGCACTTAATTTTTTCAAAATGTGAACCTTTTTACATTATGTTCAACACTTTTATATCAAATGTATATTATATTTATTCCTTTACCTCATCCTGGGATTGTTTATTTAGAAATTGCAATATAAAATACAAATTTTATTTGCCATGATTACTTTAATATTTTTTTCCTATTTTGCATTAAACTTTATTCTCAGCTACCCTGAAAAATGTATAATTTCAATTTTATATTATTACAATTCATGACATGCATTCTACAAGAAAAAAACAATTTTTTCATTAGACATTTTATTGAATTTTGTTTTGTTTTTCCATACATTTAATTTTTGTGTATTTTCAGTGTTATTTTTCACGATTTGAACTAAAAATATTTATCCTAGCGTAAAGTTGTTTTGAGCAAAGTAGATATAATTAGGCGAAAAATTTTGTGAAATAAAATGTTATTGTAGCTTGTGTCCTTTGTCCAAAAAAAAAGGTAATTTTTTCATATCATATATATTTTTATAACAAGATTTGATGAAAAAATTGTGTTTTTTTTTTGGTTTTACAACTTTTGTCTTTTAATTTTTTTCGTCTCTTGTGTCGTTCTTCTAAAAGTTTAATTTTTTTATTTTTCATCTAGTTTTTTGCGATTAAAACAAAAACTACACTTCATATAAAAAAATTAATTCTGACAAAGTTGTAGCTCTTTTCTGGGTGAACAACTTTTGTTTCATTTTTTTCTTCGTAGCTTGTGTTGTTTGCCAAAAAATTTTTTTTTTTCATTTTTCATGTTATTTTTTACGATCAGTACGAAAACTACGCGTTCTATCCAAAAATTATTTGTGACAAATTTGTAGCTCTTTTTTAAATGAACAACTTCGGTTGTATTATTTTTCTGGTAGCTTGTGTCGTTTGACCCAAAATTTAATTTTTTTCATGCTTGATGCTGTGTTTTACGAATTTAAACAAAAACTATGCCATCTATCAAAAAGTGATTCTTAACAAATTTGTAGATCTTTTCTGAATGGTATTTCTTATTTTTCATTATTTTTTTGTGCGATCAAAATTGGAATTTTCGATTTTTCAAACAAAATTGAAAAAGTTGTTATGACATTCTTGTAGGGTGTTCAAAAAGTAAGGTTTTTTTGTTCTGACTTTTTTTATATCGTGCGTTGTTTGCCTTAAAATTTTCATTTACGTTTGTTTTTTCGAATTTGGTAAATGCTATAACTCTGGTAATTTCTTTTTTATCAAAAAAAGTAATTGATATAAATTGTTAGTCTTTTTTAATACTACGAATAGCCATGCATAGAATCTCCAAATTCTGAAAAAAGTGGTCTACAAAATTTTGAAAATGCTCTAACATTTCGATTTTTCCTCCAAAATGGCTAGGGGGTCAATTTTTACACAAATCTAATACCTATTCTGATGAGAATATAAAAAAAACTACATTTTCTCATTGGTCCTATTTTCACCCACGGATAAGGGAGCGTCTATACTAGGGTGATCCACACTTTTTTCTTCGACTTTTTATGCATATCACCCTCAAATATGTTCAAATCCACTGAGGCATTAATGAGTTTTTCAAAATAAAAAATGACATTCAGAGGTTCCGTGAACCCCAGGAAGTTTATCACGTATCATAAAATATCATAGTGTATCATACTGTACGATATAGTATCATAGTGTATCATTGTATATCATAGTGCAACTTGGTACACCATACTGTATATCGTATCATCATGTATCATAGTGCATACTATTGTTTCGTATTGTATCGTATTGGATCATACTGTATCATGTTGTATCATATAGTATTATATTGTATCATACTATAGCATACTATAGCATACTATAGTATATTGTATCAGACTGCACCATGTAGTATCATAGTGTATCATAGTTAAACTTGGTACCACATACTGTATATCGTATCATACTGTATTATAGTGTATACTATTGTTTCGTATTGCATCGTATTGTATCATACTGTATTATGTTGTATCATATAGTATTATATTATATCATACTATATCATACTGTAGCATATTGTATCAGACTGTATCATGTAGTATAATAGTGCATCATAATAGTGTATCATAGTTCAACTTGGTACCTCATACTGTATATCGTATCATACTTTATTATAGTGTATACTATTGTATCGTATTGTATCGTATTGCATCATACTGTATTATGTTATATCATATAGTATTATATTGTATCATACTATATCATAATGTATCATATTGTATCAGACTGCACCATGTATTATCATAGTGCATCATCATAGTGTATATCGTATCATACTGTATTATAGTGTATACTATTGTTTCGTATTGTATCGTATTGGATCATACTGCATTATGTTGTATCATTCAATATTATATTGTATCATACTATATCATACTCTATCATATTGTATCGTATTGTATCATAGTGTGATGGTGTATCATAATTTCCCATACTGTATAATATCGTGCCATATTGTATAATATTGCATCCTATTGCATCATATTGTATGATACTGGATCATATTGTATGCCATTGTATTATATTCTATTATATTATACGATATTTTATCATATTGTATGATGTATCATATGTTATCATATTTTATAATTGTGTATTAAATCGTATGATATTGTATGACACTGTCTCACATTATTTTCCAATGTATCGCATTGTATGATGCGGTTTCCTGTTTCATCATATTGCGTGATATTGTATCATATTGTTTTATAATGTATCATATTGTGCCATATTGTATCATATTGCATAATATTGTATCATGTTGCATTATATTACATCGTTTTGTATCATATTCCATCATACTTTATGATATTGTATCATATTGCATCATATTTTATAACAGTGTATTATATCGTCTGGTATTATATGATATTGTATCATGTTATTTTATAATGTATCACATCGTATGATTCAGTTTCATGTTTAATCATATTGAGTGATTTTGTATGATATTGTATCATATTGCACGATACTCCGTGATATTTTATGGCACCTACTGTATAACATTGTATCATATTGTATGATTCACTGTAATATAGTATGATAATATCTGAAAATATATTATACTGATCATAATGCATTATACTGTATCATAATCAAAAAAGAGTGAGATATAATGAGTGAGAGTGGAGGGGGGGGGACGTGCGGTCGTACGGTCGTACCCTTTTTCAATTCACTCTCATCCCAAATTCACTAACGTCCCAAAAGAAGTTTCATTTCAAAAATAATTCTAATATATTTGACCATGAAAATATTTTTATTAATCAATTGATTTAAAAAAAAGACTCTCAGTGACTACTTCAGGGAAAATTTAGATTTAATATGAGCCATATAGAAAATTTCGAAAATATTTCCACAACAAAGAAAGAGATTTACAAAAATACGGAGATGACGTGAACTTTCTCTATAACACTAAGTTACAAAACATTTAAAAAATTCGTGTTTATTCGATTTGTATTGTATTTTATTATGTATTCTAAAGTGCTGATCAAGAAATTAACTAACAATGAAAAATTGTTCAAACAATTATATTTGTTAACATACATTAATTATATCACTAAGTGAAAGGTAGACCATAAGTTGAATACTTCAGATAAACCTGAAACTTTCTAGCAATATTTAAATATAATATTATTATAAATAATGATGAATTTTTCCTAGAAATTCATTTATGTTGAATTCAATTGATTATTGCCTAGCTCAAACTGAAAAACTGAAAATAAGATGTAAAATTTAGAAAAACTGCGACTTTCTAACTATATTCTAAGAGATAATTACTGAAAACAATAATAATTTGTTTAAACCATTTATGTGAACATTCGATGATAAGTGTTAGGCAGTATTTTATATAATGAAAACAATTTATATTAAAAAATCGGAAAAAAATCATTATTAGCGCTAAAATCTCGCAAAATTCTGTTGTTCAGATATGGAAGCTCAAACAGTTAAATTTGCTGTTAAAAAACTAATCTTCAACGAAAAAAAATATCAACAAATCAAATTTCAAAAAAAGACGAATTTTCAACAAAATAGTTAAATCCTTAACCAAATTGATAAATTTTCATCAAAATAGTTAAGTTTTCAAGCTATAAAGTTCAATCGTTTAGAAAAAAGTTGCCTTTTAAACTGAAAAAAGAGAATTTCCAACATAAAAGTTAGTTTTTAATAGAGAAAGAAAAAATGAATTCTCATAGAAAAAAACCTTTTGCAAAAATTTTTAAATTTTTAACCAAAGAGATGAATTTGCAACTAAAACGATAAATCTGTAAGAGAAAAATACATTTTTAAGAAGAGAGTTCAACATTCAACCAATGTGTTAAATTAAAAAAAAAGGTTAATTTTTTAACCAGGAAAATTATTTTTCTATAAGAAAAGATGAATTATCAACAAAATTAATGAACATTCAACAAATAAGAATAATTTTTCACAAACAAGACAAATTTTTAACAAAAAACATTAGTTTTCAACTTAAACGATGAATCTTAAAAAAAACTCAATTTTAAACAAAAAAAAAAACTTTTAACATTAAACGAAAGTGGTGAATTTTTAATAAAAAAAGTTGTATTTTTTAACCAAGAAGATCAATTTTCTATGAGAAAAGATGAACTGTCAACAAAATAATGAACCTTCAACCAACAAGATTAATTTTCTATAAAAAGACCAATTTTTAACGAAAAACATTAATTTTCTACCAAGGAGACAATTTTTGAACAAAGTACAGTATTTCGATCAAGAAGTTGAGTTTGCAACCAAATTTTTTTTTAATAAAAATATTAATTTTCTACAAAAAGATAAATTATCGACAAGATAGTTGAATTTTAAATTAAAAAATACAAATGTGCAGAGAAATGGAATAGATAAATGTTCACTTAAAAAAATTAATTTTCAACCGAATGAAACAATTTTTCAAGTTTAGCAAGAAATTCGAACACCAAATAATATTCATTGGAGGAGATATTTTTTATCCACAAATTAGCATTCTAAGCAAAAAATTTATATAAAAAAATTGATTTTAAAATAAGGCTTACATCTGTGTCAAAATAATATTTTCAAATTGTATGGAATTTAGAAATACTAAGTCCTAAAGTTTACATTTTCATTTTCTAAATTGAAACATCTCAACTGAGTGAATAGAATTACAAAATAACAATTAAATAAATTCACTTTTCCATTTTAACAACTCTAATAATGAATATTTTCCTATAAAAACTGGGCATTTATTTATAAAATTAGTTTATAATAATAAGAAATATTTTTTTTATTTTCTAATATTTGTATAATAATTCTAAATAGTTATAAATATCAAAATCACTTAATAATTGTGATAGCTTTTCGTATTGCGCATGCGTCGCGTCCAGAATCGGATTGGTTGCCATTCGCGCGCTTATTCAAAATGATTAACTTTTTTTTTACATTTTTCTACAACAAATAATGATTGTAAAGTCTATTAAGATATTAAAAATTACTTTAACTATATATTTGTGATAAAAAGAGGTATTGCTTCCTTTATATAAATATCGATTATTTATTTTTGTGGAGTAAAATCAAATGGTTATTTTACCTTTAACTTCATAAGTCTATTTTGCGATCAGGGAATTATTTTTAATAATTTTTCAAGTTTTATTTGTTGCAAACAGTTTTCTTGCACAATCAGTCATTTTAAATAAGAGCGCCAACGATAACCAATCCGGCTTTCGATCCGACGCATGCGCAGTGCGAAAATATCTCAGAATTGGGAGCACTGCGTAGATACCAGCTGATTCTCAGTTGTTTCTGAGATGATTGATTAAAGGAATACCTGATAACAATCTTCATTTTTTTTCCAAATAATGAAAAATATAGTCGTAATGTTAACCTTCATGAAATAGTATTATAGGAAAATCATTAGAGGCCTAGCTGTAATGATTTTCCCATAATTTTTTTGTGGTTATAAGAAAAGTGATTGAAAAATAATTATGGGAATTAATAATATTTAAATATTTAAATACTTAGTGCAAAAAATAGAGGAAAGGATAAGTTAATAATTTATTTTGAACTACTCCCACAAAAGTACATAAAAATTTACATATTTGAAACAAAGCTTCGTTCAGCTTGTAGGTATGATGAAACATAAACGCTATGAGTATCTTATACTTTTTGGAATAATTATTCAAATATTATTAATTTCTATAACTATTTTTCCATAAGTACTCTCCGGTAATGCACTATAAATTTTCGACAAAGACGTAAAGAATAGCACTTTTTTTTTAAGGAACTAAAAAGATGGAAGATGTAACATTTTTAGACCCGTACATCTTTCAAAAATTAAAAAATCTATTTCTATCGCTCCACCACCTACTTTTTAATTGTTTTCAATGTCGGTATTAAGTCCCTTTCTCACCATTAGCAATTTAATATTTGAAGTAACTTTACTGGTAATTTTTAGAAAATAAAAATATATCTTTATAAATTTAAAAGACATATTTATATATTTTTTATAACAGAAAAAGTGGCTAATATTCAAACAGAAAGGGGCCTGTAATGTGGTTAGAAACAATTATACATATTTTCTAAAATGTCGATTTATTTACACATTTACTGTAATAAAATTTATTGCAAAAGCCGCAACGGAAGTCGGTTGCGGCCTAATTTTTAAAATTTCTGATACTTAACTATAATAATACATAATGTTTTTTTAGCTTTTTTAACACAAGAATTTAATGAATTATCAAAATTTCATTTAGAAATTTAGTTTACAAAATGCAAAGGTACAGAAAAACGTCACGTTTTTACATTCTCATTCTAATGAGAAGGTATTGGTTTTATGTAAAATTTGACATAGTCGGTTTTCATCAAATCTCCACGTTTTGAGACCCCCTGAGCTAGAAAAAACGATTTTTAAGAAGGTGTCTGTCTGTCTGTAGTCTGTAGTCTGTCTGTCTGTCTGTCTGTCTGTCTGTCTGTAGCCACGATAACTTTCGAAAAAATGATCAGATTTGATTGAGCTTTGGCACACTTTTTTATGGCCGAAAAATAGAGAACGAGTTCGTTAACCAGCTATTTTGGATGAAAACCCAAAAAGTGAGCACATTTTGAAAATGTTTGAGACCACTTTTTTGGAAGATTTGAAAATTCTATGTACGGTTATTAGTAGAACGCCAAATGGCGAACAAAATATTCTTATGACTTTTCGTGATAAAAAAAAAATTACTGGAGTTATAGCATTTTCAAAATTCCAAAAAACTAACTAAAATGAACATTTTAAGCCGAAAAACGCACGATATGAAAAAAAGTCAAAAGGAGAAAAACGTTGATTCCTGAACACCCTATAATATTTTCATAACAACTTTTTGAATTTTTTGAAAAATAAAAAATTCAAATTTTGATCGCACAAAAAATTAATGAAAAATCAAAAAAGCCATTTTGCTGTAAAACTATGCAAGATACCAGAAAAGATTATCTTACCAAAATTGTGCACCTAAAAAAGATCTACAAATTTATTATTATTCATTTTTTGATATGACGCGTAGTTTTTGTTTTATTCGTAAAAAACAGCATTGAAAATAGAAAAATCAAATTTTCAGACGAATATTACCAGCTACGAAAAAATGACCGAAACAAAATTTGTTCATCCAAGAAAGAGGTACAAATTTATTGTGACTCATGTTTCGATAGGATGCGTGGTTTTTGTTTTATTCGTGAAAATAACATTGACAGTAAAAAAAATCAAATTTTTGAAAAAACAATGCAAGGTACGAAAACATATAAATGAACAAAAATTGTGCATTCAAAAAAGACTTACACACCCGTAATCAATTTTTGTGGTAAGAATATATTCAAAATGAAAAAATTAACTTTTTTGATAAACGGCACAAGCTAAAATAAAATGTTAACTAATAAAATTTGTCGCATGAATTATATCATTACTTTTCATTTGAAATCAAATACAAATTTAGTAATTTGTATATGAAGAACATATAATACGAAGCACAAAGTGCGCGCTCAGTGTATTTACCAAATCGCACGCCGTAAGTGCGCTCAAACTTTTTTGTTTCTATCATACGGTTCAAATGATTTTCAAATCAAATATCGAGCGCGAAGCGCGAGTGTCTGGATGAGAATGTGTTCCTTAAGGTCGATAGAACCTTGAGTAAATAAAGTTCCTTTTCAGTCTAAAATAAAAATAAATTTAACAATCACTTAATATGTAGAGGTTTTGATAATTTTATAATATTTGCAAACAAACTTTTTCTTTTCATCGAAGTCGAACACGAAGTTCAAAAATCTAGAGGAGCCTAGCGTAAAGCGCGATGCAAATACGCCCGAGCGCGTAGCGCGAGGTGAATACATAATCGAGCGCGAAGCGCGAGATAAATATATGATCGAGCGCGAAGCGCGAGATCCAACAGTCGCGCGCCCTAGGCGCGCTCAAACTTGCGAGCGAAGCGAGTCGCGCGCGAAGCGCGCCATGAGAATGTGCCCGCAAAGCGGGCAGATTTTTGTATATTATAAATAGTGAAAAACTCAAATTCTACAATGTGGAATTTTATTGAATCCAATCAGACGTATTCGACAGTCTTTATACTGCAAAAGTATCTTTATTGGGATATAATGAACAAAACTTGTGTTTGAACAACTAAGAAAAAATTTATTTTTTAGCACTTCCATAGCCTTATTAAAAACCTTGTGTTTCGTTTTTTTTTTTTTTTTTTTTAATTAAAAATTCCCCCTCGTAAGCTTATTTTATGGTGAAATTTTTCATAGGTGTAGCCCTTTTTTAATCTTTTTATACTGAAATATGAAAATTTTCGTTTTTAAATTCGACATTGGACGTTTTTTTTTCATTTTCGCGGGTGAATGATACACGGAGAAAATTAAAAAATTCAGGAATGACATTTAATTTAAAGCAGGTCCTCATTTCATCCACCTGAAAATTGGATTTTAAAATATTTGGACAACTTCAACTTAGTAATTTCCTTGGTTAACCAAGCCTCAAAATAGCAATCTTTTTGGCTATTTTGAAAATTTATATTTCATGATATGATATGATATTTCATGTTAAATACTGAATTTTTTCATTTTTCTCGCTACGAGTTATTCATCCGCAAAAATGAACAAAATCTCCAAACTGCCAAATTTTGAAACAAAAATTTGCATATTTTAACTTTAAAAGTTAAAAAAAGTGCTACATATAGAACAAATTTGAATGAAAATGAACCTCATGAGGTAAGTTCTAATTAAAAAAAACTAAACACAACGATTTTAATAAGCCTATGAAAAAACTGAAAAATAATTATGTTTAACTTGCTGTTAAAATACAATTCCCATTCATTATTTTTCAATAAAATTACTTTTGCACATGTTGAATAAAAGTTTCAAGACTGATTTGTTGATGCAATTTTCCATTGTAGAATTTGAATTTTTCTCTAGTTTATAATAAACATAATTAATATGACATTATGTCCCTTTGCATTTTGAAAATAAAACTTAATACATTTATGTGATGAAAAAAAAAAGAAGGAGTATTATTGTAGTTAAGTATTGAAAAAAAATTGATAGGCCACAACCACACTAAATCTGATGATCTCGTTTTTGTTGCAATGGTATTCAGTTTATTTGAAAATCTGCATCAATCTGTAGCATTAAAATAATTAATTTCTTTTACGCGTACTATAAATCACTGAAACTTTTTTTTTATTGATACTTCTTTTTTTATTTGCATTTGTCATATCGCCTAATTTATGTGTCAGCAAGAAGCGCAGCAGTACAGCCAGAGGATTAGTTCGCGGCTGACATCAAACTTTAGCCAGCGCTTTTGCACGCGGTCGAGTAGGGCTGGTGGATATGCTACACTTTTGTGCAAATATATTGTTTCCTCTTCAGGAATTCTCGAAAATTGCTGTAGATATGCTAATCAAGACCTAATTATCTCAAGTTTTAATTGCAATATATAAAGGTGGTAGTGATTGATGGCCTTTTTTCTTTTTTGGTCAAAGACTAAAGGCCATCAATCCCTACCACCTTTATACATTTATTCTTATAAATCGCTCTAATTCGAAAAAAAAATTTGATTGCAATGTTTGATAATGATCATCATAGTTATATTTCTCTTTTCCTGACAAATTCAACGATATAAAAAAATCATTTTTTGTATAAATTCAGTTATACAGTTTCTTTATCAGAACGGCAGAGTATTTTTTCGATCTGCGAGATGAAAATTGATACGAGAAAGTGAAGTGCACTTAATTGATAACAATTTTCAATCAAAGAAATAGATAGCATTTTTTTATTATTTCTATAAAAAGCGGAACTTTTTGATTTAAACTCACCATTAGAAAAATAAGTATGCTTGAAGGCACATAATCTAAAGGAAAGAGAATATAAAATGATCTCAGATGGTGCGAAACTCACCTTAGAATAATCTATCTCTGGTTATCTCGGGTCCTATAATCTCGGAATATCTTTCAAATAGGATGCTGAAAGGATAACCATAAAATATCCATTGAATGTGCTCTAGTGCGGAAAAAGGCCACTTCGACTGGAATAGTCTTTACTCAAGCAGATTTTCTATTTTTCCATGGTTAAAACAGATCACAGAAAAAAGTTTGAGAGTAAAGAAAAAAAATGTCTTGCATTTGCGGACGTAGGAAAAGAATTTGACGAGGTGGGTAGAAGTAAACTTTATATTTATATTATTTTCATGCATAGCGCCCGGAAATTTGTTCCTATTCACAAGAAAATAAATCCATTTTTTTCTTTTGAAAAAAAAAGAAAGATATTTAGAGGTGGCGCAAGCCCCATGAAGTTTAATGCCATAACAACCTTATCATCTGCGAAAGCTAACCCACGTACCCTCACTGTCCCGAGATGTACAGCTTCTTCGTCAAAGAGGGCCATTCTTAGAAAGTTGTCCATGAATATAATAAATAACCACAAGGACATAACGCATCCTTTCTAACACTTTGCATAATATCGAACCAGTCACTCAGTTTTTCATCTACCCTTATCTAGGCTTTGGTACCAGCATATATTGTTTTTATTGCTTGTAGGATTAGGGTGGTCCAAATTTTCTTTTTTTTTTCGAATTTTCATACATATCGTCCGAAAATTTGTTTGAATAAAAAAAAAATTCTTTTTCCTTTGAAAAAAAGAAGATATTTATATGTGGCGCTAGCTTAATGAAGTTTAACTCGTATTTCCCATAAGAAAAAAAGACTTTTTTATCAATTTGATTCAGAATCGTCAATATTAGCTGAATCGAATTAAAACCCAACATTTATCTTCACAATTAGCCATAGAATACGAATGAAGTATTACTTATCAAATATCACTCCCATCAGTCAGTTTTATAGGGTGCCAAAAAAAACCCCATAATTGAAAAAATGGGTTTTGCGCGTTTTTGGCTCTAAATATGATTTTTTTGCAATTTTTGTTAATGCAAATTGTTTCCAGTACATACAAGTCTACTCTATACTGATAACTCAATGTTTCCACGAATTTTGTTGACAACTTATTATTGTTTTCAGCAATTTTCTCTTGAATAGTGCTAGATAGTTGCGGGTATTTTCTGAATTTTTCAACTTTTTGTCCACTTTTCAATGAGAGTGAAGTAATAATTAATTCAAGTTAACAGAAATAATTGTTTAAACTATTTATTATTATAGTTAATAATATTGTCTTTGCTTAATGGTAGAAAGTTGCGGTTTTTCTGAATGTTTTCAACTATTTGTCTATTTTTCACTTGGAGTGATTTGATAGTTAATTAGGTTGAGCAAGAGTAATTGTTTAAACAAATTATCAATGTTAATAACTATATTCTCTTAGATAAGTGATAAAAAGTTGCGTTTTTTTCTGAAATGTTTAACATTGCTTTGCCTTTTTCGTTATGAACAAATAGTAAATAAAGATTAAAAAGAAACATATTTAAACAATCTCTTTCTTTTTCGTAAATATATTTTGCTGGAGTTGGGGGCTGATATCAGAATATGTGCAATTCCACATTTTGCTCTTACGCTTTGCAATAAACTTCTTGTTGTAATTCAAATCAAAACTTTTAATTATTTCAATCTTTGTTTTTGTTTATTGTATAAGATATCTTTTTTGTTTAAATTCATTTTTTTTATATTGGGAAAAAAGAAGAAATAATTCACTGAAAAAAGTACAATACTATTTAAAAAACGATTCTTGTTGAGGTTCAATTACTATTTGTTCGTAACATTAATTTTTTTAAATTCAAATGTAAATGTTCTAATTTTTTGTTAGAAGATCATATTTTCGGGTTGAATATTCCACAGTTTCGATAAAAAATTCGTCTTTTTGGCATGAAAATTCAATATTTTGATAATTTTTTTCCTTTATTGATTGAAAAATCTGTTATGGTTGAAAAAGCATTTATTTTGTTAAAAATCCATGTTTTTTATCAAAAATTGTATTGTTTAGTTGAAAGTTAATGTATTTTTTTGAAAATGTAAATTTTTGGTAGAGAATTAATCTTGTTAGTTAAAAATCTATATTTTTGTTTGAAAGTTCATTTCTTTGGTTATAAATTTAACTGTTTCTTTCCAATTTGAATTTTTTATTTTTCAAAAAATGCAAAAAGTTGTTCTGAAAATATTATAGGGTTTTCAAGAAGCAACGTTTTTCTCCTCTTGACTTTTTTTCATTTCGTGCGTTTTTCGGCTTAAAATGTTCATTTTCGTATGTTTTTTGGAAATTTGAAAATGCTATAACTCCAGTAATTTTTTTTTTATCACGAAAAGTAATTTGAATATTTTGTTGGTCATTCTGCGTACTACTAATAATTGTACATAGAATTTTCAAATCTTCAAAAAAAATGGTCTCAAAAATTTTCAAAATGTGCTCACTTTTTGAATTTTCATCCAAAATAGCTGGTTCACAAACTCGTTCTTTCTTTTTAGGCCATAAAAAAGTGTGCCGAAGCTCAATAAAATCTGATCATTATTTCGAAAGTTATCGTGGCTACAGACAGACACACAGACTACAGACAGACATCTTCGTTAAAATCGTTTTTTCTGACTCCGGAGGTCTCAAAACGTGGAGATTTGATGAAAACCGACGATGTCAAATTTTACATAAAACCAATACATTCTCATTAGAATGAGAATATAAAAATTTTATTGTTTAAATTTGGGAATTTTTCTATTTCGGATATTTTATAATTCGGTAATTTTCTGTCAGGAATTTTCAAATTCGGTAATATGATAAACTGTTCGAGAATTTCCCGATATATCATTGTTCAATAATTTTTCAATTTGGGAAGTTTACAGTGTCAATAACATTATTTTTCGGAATTTTTAAGTCGTCCCGTAGATATATTTATTTCAGTTCTGTAACTACTGAAAGAATAAAAAAATTCCTAGTCTGCAAATGATTATCGCCTTTTTTAACTTAACATTTAGCATGACCAGTGTAATTAAAAAGCGAAAAGAAAAATCTAGATTAATTAAAAAATTGTTCAGGAAAAGCAGTTCGGTATAGCAGTAAGGCGGCTTTACAGAGTAGAGAGCAGCCAACTGGTCGTGGCATTAAATTTACATAATACTTTAAACTAAGCTGAGTCTCCCACGATTGTCCAGTGCATGCTTTTTAAGATGCGTTTAGTCGAAATGCAGGCAAATATTTTTATTTATTTTAGTATTTTTAGAAATTGGCCCCGAATAAATAAATCCTATTATTACACTTTCAGACACTTTTTTTAACGATGCTAACAAATTAAAATAGAATAGAATAGCATAGAAGAGAAGAGAATGAGAAGGGGGTTGGGATTGGGAATGGGAATGGGAAGATGAGAGGAGATAAGAAAAGAGAAGGAATGGGAAGTCGAGAGGAGAGAAGAGACAAGAGAATGGAAATGGGAATGGGAATGGGAATGGGCGAGAAGAGAAGAGAATGGGAATGGGAGAGAAGAGAATGGGAATGGGAATAGGAATGGGAACGGGAATGGCAATTGTAATGGGAATGGGAAGACGAGAGGAGATAAGAAAAGAGAAGGAATGGGATTGGGAGTGGGAATGGGAATGTCAATGGGAGAGGAGATAAGATAAGAGAGGAGGGAAGGGAAGGGA
>CAKNYM010052305.1:20610-55113 GCA_932195095.1 Andricus curvator
TGGGAAGGGAAGGGAAGGGAAGGGAAGGGAAGGGAAGGGAAGGGAAGGGAAGGGAAGGTTGGCTTTTCATTACTTCAAGTTGTCTTACATCTTAAATTTGAAATTTTTATAATTAAATCCAAAAATAATCCCCTTTAGTAAAAAAATTATAGAAAACCTCATGCCTTAACCTATTCTAAAAAATTTAGGTTATTTTAGTTTTTGTCCTCGGCTATTAGCATTTTCAAACAAAAATCATCCTCAAGATTCACGACTTTTAATAATTTCAAATTATTTTATCTTTTTACACCGGAAACGGGTAATTTTCATGAAAAATTATTAGATTTCGAGAATTCAGACATTTTTAGCAATTTAATTTTATCGTGTTTGTCAGCATTTCTTACTGGTGATTTGCATTGAGAAAAAAAATTATTATTCGACCGAGATTTAGAATATATTAAAAATTTTAGATTAGGTTTGCGTTTTTCACCAGAAGTAAGTATTTTTAATAATAATAAAAATATATTTCAAAGAAGCTTGATAATTTTTGAAAAAAATTAGGTAGGTGGGTATTTTTACAAATAACAAAATAAAACTGTTTTGAAGAAGATTCATAAATTTGAACAATTTTGGTTATGCTAGTGTTTTACACCAAGAGAAATGGTATTTTAATGCAAAAATTATTATCATTCGAACAAGATTTAGAATCTTGCAACAATTTTTTATTATATTAGCGTTTTTCATCAGAAATGGGTATTTTTACAAATAAAAAAATGAAAATATTTTAAAGAAGATTCATAAATTTAAACAATTTTGGTTATGCTAGTGTTTTACACCAAGAGAAATGGTATTTTAATGTAAAAATTATCATTATTCGAACAAGATTTAGAATCTTGCAACAAGTTTAGATTATGTTAGCGTTTTTCATCCGAAATTTGTATTTTTACAAATGAAAAAATAAAAATATTTCAATGAAGATTCATAAATTTGAACAATTTTGGGTAATTCTAGTGTTATACACCAAAAAAATGGTATTTTAAAGTAAAAATCTTTATAATTCAAACAAGATTTAGAATCTTATGAAAATTTTAGATTATGTTTTTCATCAGAAATGGGTATTTTTAATAATGAAAAAATGTAAAGATGCTAGATAATAAAACATTTTTAGACTTCTAAGAATATTTACAATTTTTAAACAACTTTTGTTCTACGTTTGTGCGCTTCACGTCACATTTTTATTTTTAAACAACAGATAACTAGAATAATGATGTTTGTTTAAAATAATAAAATTCACAAGCTTGAAGAATTTTTTATTATTTAAGTGTTTCTTGTCGAAAATTAAATTTCCTATTCAAAAATCATTAGATTTTTTTTAATTTAGTAATTTTTTGAAAGATTCAGGTTACGTTCGCGTTTTATATCGAAAATTGATTTTTTCACTCAAAAATCATTATGATTTGAATCACATTTAGAATCATTTCACAATTTCGGATTACGTTGCTGTTTTTGATGAGAAATTGGTACTTTTATTGACGAAAAAATATATATATACAAGAACATTCATAATTTTGAACAATTTTAGGTTATGTTAACGTTTTACACAAAAATAGGTATTCTCAAACAAAAATCATTATAATTTGAATAAGATTTATAATCGTTTAACAATTTTAGATTGTTCCTGTTTTTCATAAAAAAGTAATATTTTTGATAACAAAAAAATGTTTTGAAGAAGATTCACAAATTTTAACAATTTGGGGTATAATATTGTATTTCAACGTAGGAAATTATGGGTATTTTCAATAAAAAATTATTCGTAGAATATTTACAATTTGCAACAACTTTATAATTATCTCGTGTATTTCACTTAAAATATGTATTTCAAGAAAAAAATCATTAGATAAATTATTTTTGTTTGAAATGATAAAATTAACAAGCTTTAACAATTTCGGATTGTGTCAGTGTTTTTCGTTAAGCATTAAAATTTGTTTGCAAAAATCATTAGATTTCTAAAAAGTTTAACAATTTTTGAACAATTTTGGGTTACGTTGGTGTTCTACGTCGCAAAATTGGTATTTTCAAAGAAAAATCATTAAAATTTGAACCAGATGTAGAATTTTTTAACAATTTTAAATTATGTTAGTATTTCATTATGGAAATTGGTGCTTTCAATTTAAAAAAATTATATTCGAAATTATTATTATTTCAAACACTGCGTGAAATAAAAAAAATAATTATTATTGCACAAATAATTAATTTTATCTTTGCATACGTACAAAACAAAATAAAAGAGTTCACAGACTTTGGCCAAATTATTAAGTTCTTATCAAAACTAGTTGATTTCGTTTAATAATTTAAATGGTTTCGAATTTTATTTTTTAGTTCATAAATTCAAATTCTAAAGAAAAAATTGTATTTAAATAAAAATTGATTTCTAAATAAGGCACGCTTTTTGAATTTCTAATGTTCAAAATGTTCCCTTTTATTGTTTATAACTTTGTCAAAATCATATTTTTAAATTGTATGGAATTTACATATATCAAGACCTAACGTTTACATTTTATTGATTGAAAAAATCTTAGCATATCATTACAATATAGGAATTAAAAAATTTACTTCTTGTATTTCAACTTACTTGATTATTTTCCAAATAAATAATTTTTTTATTGTCATTTATCGTCCAACACATTTGTTTTCAACTTTCTTTAAATATTCTCTTTTAATTAATTTTTTAGAACAAAAAATCATTTTAAATTTTCCCAGCAAACTTGAGGAACTTTTTTTTATTTTCTTAAAACCTTTAAAGATTCTTAGAAAGCTTCAAAATTTTATTTCGAAATCTTTTCCAGTTTTAGTTTAAGTTTGGATCTTCTTAAAATTTGTAAATATCTATTAAAGTAACACAAATTTTTTTCAAAATTGATAATTGTTCAATTGTTATTTAATTATTTATGCATTAAAATTGACTGATTTTTGTTACATATTAAAAATTTGTTAAATAGAACAATTAAAATTGTAACGTTCAAAGTTTTAATTTAGAACTCTGAAATATTAACGATTCAAGGCTTTCTATTTCAAATAATTCAGTTTTAAATTGTTTAGTTTTTAATATTTGATTTATAATTGTTAATTTTGAATGAAATGTAAGACACTGATGAATATTCGAAAAAATGCGTTTAGTTTTTCAAATTATTTTAAAATAAAAAATTGTTCATAAATTTGCAATCCAAGGATTACATTTTTTTAACTACTGAGGCTTTAAAATTGAAAAAATTCTATTTTTAACGTTAAAATCTGTGACTTGCTTAGTTTTTAACAGATTTAGAATCGTCCTACAAAGTCAATTATTGTTCAATTTTTAATAATCGACCTCCAGTAACAATTTATATTTTTTTGTTCAAATTTGTACATTTCTACAATAATTTACGTAAAATTAAAAGTGTTTTAATGACGTCAAACACCCAAATGAAAAGAAAATGTAAAATTCTGTAGTTTTCTGTAATAGCTTGTAGATTTTTACAGCAAAATAAAAAAAAAATATTGAAAAAAAGTTCCACAAATTTTTGAGTTGTAGAAAATTGTACTTCATTGGTAATTTTTTTACTTCACTACAAGCAAATACAAGAAAAAATAGCTTTTTGTATTTAAATGTTTTTTTTTTTAATGTGGTACATTTTTCCACAAAAACATATATGTTTTAACAAAAAATTACAGTTGTAGAAATGTTGTACTTTCTTGAAAACATTTTCTCTACTAGGGGATATGCTAATCTGGGCCTTATTATCTCGAGACGTAATTGCACTTTTTAGTAATGATTGTCATAGTTAAATTTGTCTTTTTATATCGATTCCAGCTACATAGAAAATTATTTTTGATAAAAATGCAGTTGTATAGTTTCTTCAGCAGGATGGTCGAATTTTTTTCCTCTCTCATCGGTCATTCTGAATTGCTTATCACGCACTGATATCTGTTCGTGATAATATATATCACACTGCGATTGTCTCTGGATGCCGGAATGGTTTGGTTCTTCGGCTGAGCCACCTTTATTGATTTACTCGCTGACCGATGTCGACGCTATTCGACGCTATTAATTGATTGAGCAAGTGGACCGGACAGGATGGCGGCGAGATTGTCGTTAGTGTCTTGAAGGATTAGAGACAGAAGGCACTGACCTGCCGGCGTCTTGTAACTTCGCAGAGAAATTGATGTCGTTATCCGCCGAAACTAATTGCAAAATGTTTCGGACAGTCGGAATAGGATCTGTCCATTTCACAAGATGACACTAACAAGCTGATGCGGTACTTCCCCACAAATGCAGCACATGCCATCCAATCCTACCACTCAATTCTTAAATCCTTCAGAACTCATCTTCCCAACCTTGATTCTCAGAGTATTATAAATTGATTCTAATCATTTAAATCTTTACGTTAAATATGAACCAATTTTGGGCCTCGGATTGACGAATGTAAATCTTCTTTATTGCTTCCTCATAGAGAAATGTAATAGTAAGATTTTCCAAAATTTTCAAATTCATTTAATTAAACCTTCCTCAATTTAAAAATGTCTAATATCATGTTATAAGCAATTGTCCGGATGTGTGTGCGTATTTTCCTCACTAATATCAGGAAACTGACAGAAGGATTTCTAAAAATATCCACTGCATTTTTTTTAGAACTCAATAATATTTTAAAAATCGGTTTTTTATAGTAAAACTTTTTTCATTAGCATAATTCAAAGTTGATGCAAGAATATAAAACATTCCTTGGTTCGAGACAAATAGATTTACCTATGATATTAATACATTTTATCAAAGAGTGAGGAAGTTATCGTCATTCATATTATATTAAAAATCGATTTTTATAGTGAAACTTTTTTCATTAACATAATTCAAAGTTGATGCAAGAACAGAAAAGATGCGTTGATTCGAGTCGAATCGATCGACCTATAATATTAATACAAATTTTATTGAAGAGTAAGGAAGCTATGCACTGTAAAAAATCTTTTGTGATATTTACAATTAGATTGTCATTTCACGAGCAGTGTATTTTCAATTACAATGTACAACCTGGTGAATTTACCAATATCGCTCAGAAATTCACGATCTAGTCCAATTTCACTAAATGAAACAGTATGAAATAACTGCCCGATGTAAAATTACTATGTCTGACGTTGGAAATTATTCGATTAGTGTGGCACCTAATCAATTTACGTAAGTGAATAAATTTAAATGACCTTATAAATTAAATTTTTTTTTGGTAAAGTTGAAATATCTAGCATAATTTCACAAACGGGTAGTATTGTTACGTCTTGGCATCCTGGGAATAATTACAAACAGGGCATAAATCGACAATCCATCAACAAACTGACAGAAAGAGATGGCGAGTTGGACTTTATCATAAAATTATGTCTCAGAGCCTCTAGTATTTCTCTAATAGTGATGAGTTCTATGTGAATGAAGAAAAGATGACTTTTTTATTCAAAACGATATCTGAAAAAAGCAATATGCGCTTTATTCATCCTGCAAGAGTGTTTAAAAATGTATGACCTCACGAACATAACCTCAAAATTGAAATATGGTCATGGCAATTTACGTCCTGCATTTTTTTTTGTTTTGTGTAAACTTATATCGTCAGACACAGTTCGAATAATTGCCATCGTGGCACGATGTAAAATTACACCAACTTTTTTTACAGTGTGGTAATGCATAATATTTGAAAATACGGTTTTTTATAGTAAAACTTTTTTCTTCAACATAATTCAAAGTTGATGCAGGAATATAAAAGATTTCTTGGTTCGAGACGAATCGATTTACCTATAATATTAATACATTTTAGTAAAGAGTAGGGAAGTTATGGTAATTTATATATTTTGAAAATCGGTTTTTGACAGTAAAACCTTTTCATTAGCATAATTCAAAGTTGATGCAAGAATATAAAAGATTCCTTGGTTAGAGACAAATCGATTGACTCACAATATTCATACACTTTATGAAAGAGTATGGAAGTTATGTTTTTTTATATATTTTTAAAATCGATTTTTATAGTAACAATTTTTTCATTCTCATAATTTGAAGTTGATGCGAGAATAGAAAAGTTGGGTTGATTCAAGATGAATCGATTGAGGCATAGCATTGATACATTTTATTGAAGAGTAAGGAAGCTATGGTAATACATGATATTTGAAAATACGGTTTTTGATAGTAAAACTTTTTTCTTCAACATAATTCAAAGTTGATGCAAGAATATGAAAGATTCCTTGGTTCGTGACGAATCGATTGACTTACAATATTAATACATTTTATCAAAGTGTAGGGAACTTATGCTCATTTTTAATATTTGAATCGTCGGTTTCAAACAGAAAAACTTTTTTCATCGACCTAATTCAAAGTTGACGCATAAATAGGAAAGAATTTTTGATCATAAATTTTCAAATAGAGTAAATCTACAATTTTTGTAAAGAAATCACAAAACTGAAAAACGGATAGGGTGCGACAGAACTTTTCCGTTCCCTTTTCCAGCTCGAAAAATTATCATTTCAAATACAAAATTTGATTTGTCGGATTTGTCTTTGCATTTAAAAAATTGTTTTTTTAATGTTGTAATTTTGTATTTTTTGTGAATTTCTATTTTGAAATTGATCAAACTGAAGACTTTGGTTCGTCTATTAATAAAAAAAAATAACTAATGCTTCCTCTATGAGGAAGCAAATACATTTCCTAACGGGAAGCAAAGTGCGCGTGAAATGAGCACCATATAATTATAAATACAAAGTGGAAACACTCGGGATCAAATTCACAGCTAGTTTTTTATTTGTTGTACATTGTTGTATTTTATTGTAGTTTAATTTTCTACAAGAATTTACAACTACAAGAACCTACAGAAATTTACAGGTTTTGCAGCCAAAAAGTTTTTAAATATTAAAAAATGTATAAATCCACGCTACCATTTTCAATGCTATGAATTGAACAAAGAATCGAAAAATTGATAAATTTCGAAAATTATATCATTTTAAGCAATTTTAAGCTAAAAAAATTATTGTGTACATTAAAATTTGCCTGAAATCTTTAAAAAGATTCTCTCAAGAATTTGTTAAAAAAATCTTTAAAAAATTTTCTAGGAATCTAATAATAATTTTATTACCCTGGAACTACAATTTGTCCACAATTTTTTGAAATCCTGCAAAAGTAGTAATACAGTTATTTTAAATTAATTTTCCAACAAAAAAATTATTTCTAGTTTTTCTAGGAACTTTTACATAAGTTTTTATTAATTTAAAACCTTTTAAAATGTATAAAAAGCTTATGAATTCTTTGTTCAACATCTTGAAAATTCTACTTTGTGTTTTAAATGTTTTGAAATCTTTTCACGTTTTAAATTATTTTGGAATCTTTTCAAAACTTCGAAATATATTTTCTAGTAACTTGATTATTTTCCAAATTATTAATGGTTTAATTGTAATTTATTATTAAAAAATTTGTTTAAAACTCTTCGATTATTCTCTTAAAATTAATTTTTCGAAATAAAAAATCATTTTAAATATTCCTGGCAAAATTAGAAAACTTTGTTTATTTTCTTAAAACCTTCAAAGATCGTGGAAAAGCTTAAAAATTTTATTTCGAAATTTTCAAACATCTGAATTCAGTTTTTTATTTTTCGAAATCTTTTCCAGTTTTAATTGGATCTTCCCAAAACTTGTAAATATCTCTCAAACTGACTCAAATTTTTGCCGCATTGATAATTTTTCGATTGTTATTTATACATCAAAATTCAATAATTTCCCTTACATATTAAAAATTTGTTAAATAGAACTCATTTTAATTGAAAAACTACCAGTATATACAACATAATTTTAAGTACAGTTTCACAATATTTGAAATTTTGTGAAATATTGTTTTTTTTTTTTTTGTAAAACTTTGTAATTTTCTGCCATAATTAACGCAAAATTGAAAGCGTTCTTATGACATCTAACAACCAAATTAAAAAAATGTAAAATGCTGTAGTTTTCTGTAATATCTCGTAGATTTTTACAACAAAGTAAAGAAAATATTTTAAAAAGCTATACAAATTTTTGAATTGTAGAAACATATTTTAACAAAAAATTACAGTTGTAGAAGTATTGAACTTTCTTGTAAAAATTTTTTCCACCAGTGATATTTACGTTAAATTTTTTTAAATAAAAAAATATCAACCAAATAGTTGAATTTTCATCCAAAAAAGATACATTTTCAACCAAAAATAGAATATTTAAATTTTCTGTTTTAGAAAACTAGTTTCTAACAAAAACAAAAATTAAACGAATTTTCAACAAAATAGTTAAATTTTCAACAGGAATAGTTAAATTATCAGTTAGAAAAATTGATTTTCAACAAAGTAGTTACATTTTTAGAGATGAAATATCGATTAAAATACTGAATCTTCAAGTGGAATGGTTGAATTTTCAACCAAAAAGATGAATATTCAACCATGAATGTTTTTTTTTACAAAAAAATAAAAATTTTCATCACAATATATAAACTGGCAACAAATTTGTTGAATTTGCAACTGAAATTGATGAATTTTCAACCAATAGTTGAATTTTAGAAAAAAAGAGATGCATTTTTAACAAAAAGTGGAATAGTTAAATGGTAAGCTGAACAAATTAATTTTTAACCAGAAAAAAACGGATTTGCAACCAAACAGTTCAAATTTTAAACAATGTGATGAATTTTCAACTAAAATTATGAATCTTTACCTAGAATAGTTGAATTTGATACCAAAAAGGTACACAAATTTTCCACCAAATATTTCAATTTTTAAATAAAAAAATATCAACCAAATAGTTAAATTTTCATCCAAAAAAGATAAATTGTCAACACTAAATAGAAAAGTTAAATTTTCTGTTTTAGAAAACTAGTTTCTAACAAACAAACAAATTAAACGAATTTTCAACAAAATAGTTAAATTTTCAGCTGGAATAGTTAAATTTTCAGTTAGAGAAATTGATTTTCAACAAGGCAGTTAAATTTTTAGAGATGAATTTTCGATTAAGATGGTGAATCTTCAAGTGGAATGGTTGAATTTTCAACCAAAAAGATGAATATTCAACCATGAATGTTAATTTTTTACAAAAAATACGAATTTTCATCACAATATATAAACTGGCAACAAATTTGTTGAATTTGCAACTGAAATTGATGAATTTTCAAACAAATGTTGAATTTTAGAAAAAAAAAATAGATGAATTTTTAACAAAAAATGGAATAATTAAATGGTAAGCTGAACAAATTAATTTTTATCCAGAAAAAAACGGATTTTCAACCAAACAGTTCAAATTTTAAACAATGTGATGAGTTTTCAACTAAAATGATGAATCTTTACCTGGAATAGTTGAATTTTATATCAAAAAGGTACAAACATTTTCCACCAAATAGTTCAATTTTGAAATAAAACAATATCAACCAAATAGTTAAATTTTCATCCAAAAGAAATACATTTTCAACCAAAAATAGAATAGTTCAATTTTTTGTTAGAAAACTAGTTTCTCACAAAAAGAAAATCAAATGAATTTTCAACAAAATAGTTAAATTTTCGACTGGTATAGTTAAATTTTCAGTTAGAAAAATTGATTTTCAACAAGGTAGTTGCATTTTTAGAGATGAATTTTCAATGAAAATGATGAATCTTCAACGAAAAATATTAATTTTCAACAAAAGAGTTTTATTTTTAACCAAGAAGTTCAATTTTCAACTAAAAAAGATGAATTCTCAACAAGCAATGTAACATAATTAGAATTTCAACCAAAAAAGATTTTAATCTTGGATAAAAAACAGTCAAATTTAATCAAAAAAGACCAATTTTCCAAAAAAGCTGTTGAGTTTTCAATTAAAAAATACTTTTCAGTAAACAGAGAAAACAAATTTAAAACAAACTGTGGAATTTTGAAGGAAAAATATGAATTTTCAACTAAGAAGATTAATTTTCTATTAAAATGACGAATATTCAACAAAACACATGAAATTATTAATAAATGCAATAAAAGGAAACAACTCAAACGAAAAGGGTACTTAGCCTCATATTTCATTGAAAAGATTATAAATCTTGTTCAATTTATAATGATTTTTGATTTAAAATAAGTAAAACTCCAATTTTTGATGTAAAAAATTAACGTTACCTAAAATTATTATTTTTGATTTTAAGGATCTTGACCAGAAAATTACGTCAATAATTGTGATGTTCATTTTTTTGTCTACTGGTCTAAAATCAATTTTTTTTTGATATCGATTTTTTGAGGTGTGAAAAAATGCTCTCTTGCTCCGCTGGGATACGAACATCAGACCAGCAATCTGAAAGGCCTGGAGTTCGAATCCCAGCGGAGCAAGAGAGTATTTTTTTCACAATTCAAAAAATCAGTATTAAAAAAAAATATTGATTTTAGACCAGTAAACAAAAAAATTAACATCGCAATTATGTTTTTACCTAAAATTGTTCAAAGCAAATCATCTGCTGCCGTTAATTATAAACAAATGTCATAAACAAATTCGCTCTCCAAGCAATTTTTAAAAATTCGCGTTACTTTTCTTAGAAGTTTGTTTCAATTGAGTTGCTAGTGATATTCCGAAACAGCACATTAACATTTCATGAAAAATGTGATTGTTATAAACAAATCACATACAAAAGTTCGGTATTTGTACATTTTTTTTTCATTTTGAAGTACTTTTTTTTTAAATGAATGGACATTTTATGGCCATTTTAGATCGAAAATAAAGGTTCATGTATTTCACAGTTTGCCGACATTTTTTTTCCTCGCAATTATTTCAAGATTACCTTCAAATTCTCAAAAAATGACAGCAATTTTTTTCAAAATGCACTATTTTTCGAACAATCGTAGGTATCCGAGATTGTCCTTATTTTATCGGCACGTCATTTCTTGCTTTTTTCATTTATTCCCACAAAAGTTGATAATTTAAAAAATTACAAAATGGCGGATTTTTTTTAAACTCCACTTCATAATTTTTTTATTTGATTTTCTGCATCAGCAAAAACATTTTTAAAATTTGGCAAAAAATAAAGAAGGTTTTTCAGTTAACACTGAATTTTGGAAAAAATATGATGTCAATTGCTTAGAATTTGAAAGTAATCTTCGAATGATTGTAACAAATGAAAAAATCTGCCCGCATTCTCATCGCGTGCCCGCTTTTTTCATACTCAATTTCACGGAACAATCATAGGTGCTATCAAAAAATAGTTAAAATCAATTTCGCAATCTTTTTAAAGGCGAGAAACTTCTCTGTTTAAACTTTGATCGTAATTTTTTTTTTTTTCAGCGATACATTTTTTCGTGTTCAAAACAAAAACTATTATTCATATGAAAAAACGGTTAAGAGGGATTTTGCAGAGTTTTCTGAAAATAATAATTTTTCTTCTGGACGATTTATCGTATCTAGCTTGGAATTGTGGGATACTGTGCAGATGTGCTACTGCGACAGAAATCAGCCTCCACGAATTCTGACTTTCCTGATGGAGAAACATAACATCTACAATTTTCGAATAATTAATAAATAAAAAAATTATGATGAAATTAATAATTTTATTTAAAAAATGCGGTATATATATATATATATATATATATATATATATATATATATATATATTTGGAATATTTCGCAATCATTCTTCTTGAAAACCTGATTGGGTTTTCATTACTTGAAGTAGTTTTATATCGAAAATTTAAATTTTGATTATTAAATCTACAAATAATCTCCTTCAATAAGAAAATGTATAGAAAACTCTAAGCGAATTGAGAAACATTTGCGATTTTCAAGATATTTGCGCAGTTAAATTAAAAGTTCTAAATTGTGTAATACATTATTGTAAATATTATACATGTTTTATGTTATTGATTTTCGCTGGCAATCAGTATTCTTGAAACGAATTTTATTATAAAATCAGAAAAATTCACAGAAGACTTAAGACTTAAGATTTCGGTTTATATAAGTATTTTTCATCGGAAATCTGTATGTTTAACAATAAAAAAAGTTTTTAAAGAAGATTAAAAAATCTGAACAATTCTAGGCTATGTTAGCGTTTTACACAAAAAGTTAATATTTTAAAACAAAAATCATTATAATGCGACCAAAATTTATTATTTTTAAAAATTTGGGATTATGTCATTGTTTTTTTGGCGAAAATTAGTATTCTGAATAATAAAATGAAATATTATAAACAAGATTCACAAACGTGAATAATTCTAGGTTATGCTGTTGCTTGACGCCAAAAATTAGTATTTTAAAACAAAAATCAGAATTCAAACAAGATGAAAAGTATTTCAACAATTTTGATTTATTCTGATGTTTTTTTTTGTAGGAAATTTGTAGTTTTAATTCAAAAAAATTATATTTCAAATAAGATCTGTAATTTTATAACAATTTTAGTTTATTTTAACTTTTTTTTTACGGAAATCGGTTACTTAAAACAGAAAAAATTAGGTTTAAAACAATATTTACAATCTTAAATAATTTTTGTTATTTTGTGTTAGTGTGTTTCGTCTATGCAAAAAAACGTTATATATCACTACTGAAGTTAAGGTATTAAATTCGTCAATTACAAAAATATTGTCCTTGCTTTTCTTTTCTATAATTTTAGATAATGAATACTATGAGATATAAATATTTTGTATAAATATTATTTTATATAATAATGTGAAAACTGTGTGAGACTAAAAAAACAGTTATTGTTATTATCAAGTTTTGTCAATACAAAATAAATGATTAATGCAAAAGTAATAAATTGGATGATTCCAATCTTTGTTGAAATACAAAATGAAATAAAATAGTGTATTTAAAGAAATTATTTTAAAGTAAGGCGCGTGGGCAGGCCTTTTTAATTTTAAAATGTTCAAAATATGGCTTGTTATTATTTACAACTGTATCAGAATAATGTTTTTAAATTATATGGAATTCAAATATATTAACACCTGACGTTTACATTTTTTCAATTTAAAAAATCTTCACTGAATGAACAGCATTATAAAATAAAAAATTTTTAAATTACTTTTTCTATCTTTACAACAATATTTATAAATTTTTTCTTACCTTCATTTACAACAAAATCATTACATTGAATATTGCAGATCCTTGTGAAATTTTTTTTAAATTTCAGGATGAAAAAATCTAAAAATCCTAGGAATTATTTCTAAAAATAACCATTTTTCTAATAAAACCGAAGAGTTACGATAGTCTCTAAAAGGTTAATGTATTATTTGCATCTGTATGATTATTTTTGGTGATTAATTATTATAATATTTTTAATTAACTAGAATTAATTTTGCTTTCAAGATATAAAAACAAGTTAGATGTGCTTTTTTACAAGGATCGGCGCACAGTGGGAAAAAAGTAACTTTTTTGGTTAAAAATAACGTAAAGCCCACAAATATTGACCGATTTCGACAATGACGTAAAAATTGCCATTTTTTCTATTTGACGTTCCTGGTGTTCGTCAATAACAGGAAAATGGTTGAAATCACCTAAGTTTCATAGATTAATATTAGTTGAGGATGTTCGAATATTATATGATAAACAAAAAAAATTTGTAGGAACAAATTATTTGTTGAAAGAATGTTTTCTATGATTTTCCATAATTTTACGTTTTTTCAAGGTATAGTGCAAGAAATTTGAATGGAAACAATATTATAATAAAAACAATTTCTTTCAAGATTATAATTGTCAATATTATAAATAAATTTAATAAACAAACGCATTAATCAGGCATTTTTTGATAGAAAAATTGTTTTATTTCGATGTCAATTTTTTAAATTAAGAACTTTATGATAATTTTCGCAAAACTCATTTTTTGTTGATTAATCCTATGATTTTTTTAAACAAATTTAATAAACCAATGCATTATTCAAGCATTTGTCGGCAAAATTATTATTTTTTTTTCAAGGCCATTCCTTTCAGTTGGGAACTTGATGACAGGTTCAGCAACATTCATAATTAATTGATAAACTTCATAATTTTTTTAAACATATTTAATAAACGAATGCATTAATCAAGCATTTGTCCATAGAAAAATTTATTTTTTTCGATAACAATTCTTTTTATTAGGACCTCCATGATAATTTTAGCGAAACCCATAATTTTTTGATCAATTTTATGATTCTTTAAACAAATTTAATAAAAAAAATGCATTATTGGGGCATTTGTCGACGGCAAAATTCTTTTTTTTTTTCGATTTCAGACTTTTTAATTGGAATCTTCATAATAAATTTAGCAACATTCATGATAAGTTGATAAATTGTATGATTTTTTAAACAAATTTAACAAACAAATGCATTATTCGGGCATCTGTGAATGGAAAAATTGTTTTTTTTTTTTGATGTCAGTCTTCTTAATTGGGAACTTAATGATAATTGTAGCAATCTAATAAACACATGCATTATTTTGTCATTTCTCTATGTAAATACTAGTCTTTTTCAATGTCAGCATGTTGTTGCAATTATCATAAAATTCCCAATTTAAAAGACTGACATCGAAAAAAACTAATTTTTCCGTACACAGATGCCCGAATAATGCATTTGTTTGTTAAATTTGTTTGAAAAAATCATAAAATCAAATTTGTATCTATTTATTATTATTCATTCAATGCTGCATTTGTTTGTTGAATTAAAAAAAAAATCTCAAAATTTATCAACTAATCATGAATGTTTCTGAATTTATTATGAAGATCCCAATTAAAAAGTTTCTCATCGAAAAGAATAATTTTTCCTCGACAGATGCCCCAATAATGCATTTTTTTATTAAATTTGTTTATAAAATCATGATTTTGATCAAAAAATTAAGAATTTTGCTGAAATTACCATGAGGTGCCTAAGTAAAAATTTTGACATCGAAAAAAACGAATTTTTCTGTGGACAAATGCCTCATTATTACATTTTTTAATTGAAGTTGTTTAAAAAAATCATGATATTAATCAAAAAATTAAGAATTTTGCTACAATTATCATCAAGTTCCTAATCAAAAAATTTACATCGAAAAAAAAAATTGTTTCCTTTCAAAAAATGCCTGATTAATGCGTTTGTTTATTAAATTTGTTTATAATGTTAACAATTATGATTTGAAGAGAAGATTTTTTGTATTTTAATATTGTTTATATGTAAATTTCTTGCAATGTAGCTTGCAAAAACGTAAAATTATGGAAAATCGTCGAAAACATTCTTCCAACAAATAATTTGTTTATAAACAATTTTTATGTTTATTATATAATTTTGGAACATCTCCAACTAATGTTACTTCATTAAACTTAGGCGATCTCAACAATTTTCCTGTTATCAAAATAAAAAATAATTTTAAATTTTCCCAGAAAACTTAAGACATTTCTTTTATTTTCTTAAAACCTTTAAAGATCTTTGAAAAGCTTCAAAATTTCATTTCGAAATCTTTTTCAGTTTTAAATTAAGTTTGGATTTCCCCAAAACTTGTTAAACAGAAACAATTAAAATTGTAACGTTCAAAGTCTTAATTTAACACTCTGAAATATCAACGATTCAAGGCTTTCTATTTCAAATAATTCAGTTAAAAGTTGTTTAGTTTTTAATATTTGATTTATGATTGCTCATTTTAAATTTAAAGTGAAATATTGCTAAACATTCAAAAAAATAATTATGGTTAGAAATGAAATATTTTGGATTGAAACAATATTTGCATAGGATTTGGAATTGAATAAGAGCGTTTAGTTTTTCAGATTTGTTTAAAAAGTTAAAAATAGTTTATGAAGTTTTAATCGAACGTTCACATTTGTTGAAGTACTGAGGCTTTTAAATTGAAAAAGTTATATTTTTAACGTTAAAATCTGTAACTTGTTTAATTTTGAGCAGATTCAGAACCGTCCTGCAAAGTCAATTATTGTTAAATTTTCAATAATCAAAGTACAGTTCAATGTCATTTATTACAATAGCAAAAGTTCTTGGTAAAAATTTAATATATTTTTCAAATTGTAGTTTCTTGTAATAGCATACATGTCTTCAATGAACTACCAGTATATAAAACATAATTTCACGTAGTTTCCCAATATTCCATCTTTTGTGAAATGTTGTAATTTTTGTAAAGATTTGTATTTTTCTACAATAATTTACGGAAAATTAAAAGGTTTTTAATTACGTCAAATACCCAAATCAATCATTAAAAAAAAATATTGAAAAAAAGTTACACAAATACTTGAGTTGTAGAAACTTGTACTTTATTGTTAATGTTTTTACTTTTCTACAATAAAATACAAAAAATAGATATTTGTGTTTAACTCTATTTGTTGATAAATTGTGTACATTTTTTCACAAACAATTACATTTTTTAACAAAAAATTACAGTTGTAGACATGTTGTTCTTTCTTGTAAAATTTTTTCCCACCAGGGATTATGCTCATCAAGACCTAATACAACGAAATAAAAAACTTATCTATGATAAAAATGCAATTGTATAGTTTCTTCATCAGGAGGGAAGATGACGTCGAAGCGGTATCAAAAATTTTTGTATTACAGATTTTTAAATTGTTTATGTTTTTAATATCAAGAAATAAAAACTTAGATACGTGAATGCGCTCTTTGCATACCTACATTTGCTGCTAGCTTTCAATAATAAATTTTCCGAAACTCTATCAATATAACAAGACCTAACATCACTAAGCACTATCTCCGCTTTCTAATCTTACTTAACACTCGAAAGCACCCTCAGTCAAATTAATTTTATTTATAAGATCCAGAGACTCAACTTGAAGAAAAGGGGAGCGAAATAAATAGACTTTGGGGTAAAAGTTCAACTAAAGTCTTCCATTTTTGGTAAAATTTAAATCTCACGAAACAAAGGAGGGTGTTATCTTGATCTAAGAAACTTGAGATGAATCACAATTTTCCGGGCAACGTCTGCCTTGGTTCGTATTCGGTTGTAAATAGCGGTAAGTGGGTAGCATGTGTTCCGCATCGCATCGCAGAGAGAACAATAGAAGTTGAATCCCTGTCGTACTTGTTCGGCGGAATATAGCATTAAATGCACCGCGTTTCCCTTGGCGACGATTCCCTCTGCAATCGATATTCGTTCAGACGATGAATTGATGATAATAATGAAATCAACAATGCCAATTAAAACGACATCGCTTGGTTCAAAGGTACTCGCATCACGTTCCCAGACCATTTTCCCAGTGCATTCTTTTTGCATGAGAAATTAACCGGTTCATGTGTGTTTTCATTCTTTCATGTTTCTTCGACAATTTTTCTCTGCTATCTGATATTTAAACTCATATATGGAGAAGTGTCTAAGAATGGCCCTTTTCGACGAAGAAGGTGTAGATCTCGAGACAGTGAGGGTACGTGGGTTAGCTTTCGCAGATGACAAGGTTTTCATAGCAGAATCAATTGAGGACTTGCAAAGAATGTTGAATGCCAGGAGAAGGGTTTCAATAATTTTCTCGCGTAAGCGTCAGTTTGTTATTCAACAATATGCTTTATCTTCTTGGGAAAATCATACCGCTACTCAATTCGACGACTCCAGAGATATTGTGAATGAGAGACATAAGGAGGAAGCTAATAGCTATTTGCGGACTACTTCAGATAAAACATCTTTCAGATGACAGGCCGTTCCTTTCATCAATTTCCAGTGATACGTAGATAAGCTATATTTATTTTATTTACCATAAATTTTTGTATTATTTATTCTGATGATCCCACTTTTATATTATTCCAGCTTCTGAAACTGATATAGTAAAATGAAAGATCACTAATTTTTCTCTTCACCGTTAGCAATCTCCATTCTTTTTTATGCCGAGATTTCAGAGAATTGGTAGGAGGTTCACTAGACATGTGTAATTTTAAAGGGGTATACTTCTGAAAAGGTCACCCAAGAATATTGATTTGATACTTCGCCTGGAGGTTCCTTTTAGACCCTAGTTGGATGCACCATAAGGATTTTTGGCGCAGATCAATATAAATTAAGTTATTAATAATTTTGTCTGTTTTTACAAATTAGTTGTTTTTCCAAACCTCGAAAAATATTGATTTTGGAAAAAAATGTTCTAATCAAAAGTTGTAGATCTCATCGTAGTACATATTTTTTATGTTCATACTTTTTTCTCTAAAATTAATATTTTTCGAGAAAAATTACAAAAATTAATTTTCAGATTTTTCGTTCAGAAAGAGAGCTTTGGAAAAAGGGTTGGCATGAGTGGTGGGAGGAGGCGTGGGTTATTTAAAATGTCCAAGATTAGGACGCGTGATTTTTTTTTGGCCTTGGAAGAGGGGGTCGGCGAGAGTGGATGTGAATCACATTTTCTCCACTTTTAGGGTATTTTAAAGGATTCTAAAGAATTTCACGCGATTTTATGGGACATGTATATTTTATACCAGATTTCAAAAAAAGCTGTAGGAAATTCTTGTTGTAATTCCGATCTGGAGCAATGAATTTTTCCAAAGATTTATCATTTTGATTTGAAACAAGAAATTTTTTAAGAAAAAAAAGATAATTTTGACTTTGTCCAAGAAAATTTTCAAAAAAGTTATAATTTTTAATTATACCTGTAATTGAAAAAAAGTATTATATAGTTCAATTTTTCGAAGCAATTTATGTAATTGGCAATCGGATCAGGGCAATTTTCGAAAAGATTTATGATTCTGATAATTACCAGACCGAAAATTTAAAATCATAAGTGAATAAAATTCCGTCACAGTGAATTTTTGAAAAAAGTGAACATTTTAAGTTGGAAAAGGCAATTTACAGAAGCAATTACGTATATGTAATTCTGAATTGAATTAGAGAATTTTCGAAAAAAGTTATAATTCAGATACGAAAAAAATATATTTCTCAAAGAATTACACTTTGGACTTGAAACGGGGAATTTTCGAAAAGATTTATGATTCTGATTTGGAAAAGGGAATTTTTGAAAAGAATGATAACTTTTCAGTTGGAAACGAAAATTTTCTGAAGAAATTATATGTAATTCTGAATTGAATCAGAGAGTGTTCGAACAAAAATTATTATTTAGGTCTGGAACCATGCATTTTTCAAAAGAATTCGAATTCTGAATTGTGACAGTGAATTATCCGAATAAATTACAATTTTGACTTGAAGCGGGACATTTTCGAGTGAAATAATAATTTTTATTTGAAAAAGTGAATTTTCCAAAGCAATTCTATATGGCTATCAATCGAATCAGGGCAATTTTCAAAAAGAATTATGACTCTGAAAATGAACAAACAGGGGAAAAAAAGAAAAATGGACTTTTTGTAGAACAATTACAATTTTCATTTGGAACGCGGAATTTTTAAAAAGGTTTGATTCTCAGGGAATTTTCGAAAAGAATGATAATCTTAAGTTGGTTCAGGTAATTTTCTAAAAGAATGAAAATTCTGAGCTGTCTGTGGATTTAAAAAAAAAAGTCTCGACGTATGATTCTGAATTGGAACAATCTATTCTCGAAAAAAATGATAATTTTGATTTGGAACAGGATTTTTCCGAAGAAATGATATGTATATTATTCTGAATTCGATCAGAGGATTTACGAAAACAATATTATTATTTAAATTTTGGAAAAGGAATTTTAAAAAAATTATAATTACAACTTGAAAGAGAAAATTTTTTAGATTCTTACTTGACACAATTAATTTTTGAAATGAATTACAATTTTAACTTAAAATGGGACCTTTACAAACTAGCTGTGAATTCGATAAGTTATTTCTTTCAATAATAAACAAACCAAAGTCTTCATTTTGATCAATTTAAAAATAGAAATTTACAAAAAATACAAAATTACAAAAAAATACAACAAATTTTTTAAATACAAAGACAAATCAGAGAACTCAAATTTTGTATTCCAAATGATAGTTTTTCGATCGATCCCTTTCCGAGCTTTATGATTTCTTTACAAAAATTACCAGAATTATTCTATTTGAAAATTTATGATCAAAAAGTCTTTTCTATTCATGCATCAACTTTCAATTATGTCGATGAAAAAAGTTTTTTTTATTTGAAACAGATGATTCAAATATTATGATCATAACTTCCTTTATTTTCAATCAAGTGTATTAATATTGTAAATCAATCGATTCGTCTCGAACCAAGGAATCTTTTATATTCTTGCATCAACTTTGAATTATGTTGAAGAAAAAAGTTTTACTATAAAAAAACCGTATTTTCAAATATTATGCATTATCATAGCTTCCTAACTCTTCAATAAAATGTATCAATGCTATGGGTGAATCGATTCGTCTTGAATCAAAACAACTTTTCTATTCTCGCATCAACTTTAAATTATAGAATGAGAAAATTTTTACTATGAATCCGATTTTGAAATTATATAAATTACCATAACTTTTCTACTCTTCAATCAAATGTATTAATATTGTAGGTCAATCGATTCGGCTCGAACCAAGGAATCTTTTATATTCTTGCATCAACTTTGAATTATGTTAATGAAAAAAGTTTCACTATAAAAAAACGATTTTTCAAATATTATGCATTACCATAGCTTCCTTACTGTGCAATAAAATGTATTAATACTATAGGTCAATCGATTCGACTCGAAGCAACACGTCTTTTCTATTCTTGCATCAACTTTAAATGATGAAAATGACAAAATCACAAAAAAGTGTCAGATCCGCGCACACACACACATTCGCATACACACACACACATACGGACAATTGCTTAGAACATTTTATTAGACATTTTTAAATTGAGGAAGGTTTAATTAAATGAATTTCAAATTTTTGGAAAATGTTACCATTACAAGGCTTCCTCCATGAGGAAGCAAGGAATGTTAATTTTGAGTTGGAACAGGAAATTTTCCAAAGCAATTATATGTAATTCTCAATCGGAACAGGAGAATCCTCGAAAATAATTATGATCCTGATAATTACCAGACCAGAAAAGTAAAGACAATTGGATCGGCAAAAAACCGAGAAATGACCAGTAATTTAAAATGAACCGTTTTTTAGATACTCTGAGTTGAATGTAAATGAATTCAAATTTAAGTATTGGAATAAAAAGTTATCGGTGTTGATGTGATACCAAAGTTTTTGATGTCAAAAAAGTATCTCGCCTCCTGGTAAATAGTTTTGAAGCACCCCACTTCTCCGGCGGACGGTGGACCGTGACAACTAAAAATTTGTTGCAGAAGTCTTATTTTGCGCTTCGGTTACTGGTGCGGGAGCGAAAGTGTAAAGCTCGCATCGCGGGGCAAGTGCAGGCAAAATATAAGGAATGGTTGGTGTTGGAAAGTTTATGAGTTTATGAGAGCAACCGAGAAAATAAGAGGGGTCGCCTCCTCTAACTATCCAACTGCCATCTCGTATCTTTTTCATTTACGCTGCTGTTTACAACTCGCAGTGTTAGCTGTTAGGTACTTTTGTTCGTGACTCCTCTGCAAATTACCAGAACTACATTTGCCACATTTGCAGCGCATATCCTTGAGATTGTTTTCGACTCTGTCTGGTGACGATTTATATCCCTATTTCCGTTTATCTTCCGATAAAAGAATCTTAACTCTGATGTTCTCGTCCATAACAATAAAAGTGTTTCAACAAGAAAACAAACCTTAGATATGATAGCTAAAGAGTGGGGCGTAAGTTGATGTAATCTACTTTGATTTCTCGAGGGCTTTTGATAAGGTGAACCACTGACTACTATTAACGAAATTACGTGACTTTAATCTACCGACCAATCTGCTGATGCTTATTAAGAATTGAAAGAAAATAAGAATCACTATGTTCAGTTTGCAGGTAACTCTTCTGAAACTTATCAGTCTAAATCGGAAGTCTCGCAAGGTTCGAATTTAGGACCTTTTTTATACTGTCAACAGTAATAGATTAACAAAAGATCTCTTCAGAAAGGATATTCTATGCGGACGATACAAAGATAAGATGATAAAACAAATAGGTGATTGTGTGGAGCTATAGAATGATCTAGACAATTTCTATGAATGGTGTTTGAATAATAAGCGGCCCCTCAATCTAGAACGAGGTTCAGTGGTAACCTATTCTAGAATAATGAATTCAATAATCTTTAATTACGAAATTAATAATGCTCAACTCAGTAGGTGTGAATTTACGTGCTCTAGGAATCTATTTCAACTCGCAATTGATATTTGAGGATCATATCATTGAAATCTTGAGTAAACCAGTGAGCAAAATGCTTGAACATTTTTTCAGGACTTGTAAGGATGTTAACAAAAGGGAAATGGTAATAGTTTTGTATAATAGTCTTGTACTGCCAAAACCAGAGTATGAATCTGTGATAGGGCCACACAAATTTTCATCACATGCTAAGATACTCGAGAGGATACAGAAGAGATTCTTGAGGTATTTGGCATGTAAAGAGGAGAATTGTTATCCTAGAAGGGGCAGCTCATACCTTATTCATGGTTTCATATAATGTAATAAAATTTGTACTGAGTAAAAAAGTAAAAGCAAAATAAATTCTGTACTCAGGCTCTATGGATTTTTTAGAGCGATATTTAGGCACATAATATACTTACGAGCATACATTGAGGTAAGAAAGAACCTTATAATTGGTGTAAAAACTGCCAAGAGTCCTTATATGGAATAATCATCTATTTTGGACCTTTTTTATTTTCGACGTAACCCTTAACCGATTTCGATAAAACTTGGCAGCTGAATGGCCAACCTTCAAGGCATAAGTTGAGGTGTAATTTTTTGGTAATGCCTTAGAAATTGTGAGACTAAACCCGAAACAAAAAATCATAAAAACTACCAATTTGCAACCTGTGCTTTCATCTCAAACCAAATCCATCCAACCGATTAACCTGAAATTTTGATGAAAAGATTGCAACAACATATAAAAAATTCAGAGATAATGTAAATGGTAAACTTCTAAAAATTTGATGTCAATCCGTTAGATAGATTAGGCATTACAGGTGAGCACAGATAAAGAAATTCAGTTTTTAGAATCATTCAACGATAATGCTATAAAAGGCTATAAGAAATTATAAATTTGAATTTTTGATTTTCTGATAGCATTTTTCACGTTTGAAGTAAAAACCATTATCTAACAATGCATTTGATCTTTTTTTTAACAAGAAAGTAGTTTCAAACTATTACTTAGCTCTGTAGAACCATTGCAGGAATATCCTGAAAGAAGCAACCACCTCCGAGAAAAGCTCTTCTCAGTACAGTGCGTCCCGGAAAACTTCGATTTTGATTCAGAAAGATTTCATGATTTTTTTATTTGTCAATTAAAAAAAAAAAATTTCTTCCGAGCTTTTAGTTTACTCTATCGAGCAATGAAATCATGTAGAAGCAACCACTTCCGAAAAAATCACTTTTTGACACACTAAGAGTAGCATAACTTTTTTATTTATTGAAAAAAAACGAAAGTACTTTCGAGATATTACTTAGCTTTATTAACTTGTGGAAAGATCATGAAAAAATATATAATTGCTTTAACAAAATACCAAACCAGGACTTTGACCCACTTCTAAATCGGACAGGACCATAATCTTCTAGAGACATTAATTAGGTCGAAACATTTATTTTGAGCCAATAAAACGTACCGTCAAACACTGTAATTTCGGAATTGTGGGGTAAATTGGGACATTCCCAAATTATTGGCTTGAATTACTTAAAGTGGTTTTAACCAGAATCTGGAATCAGTTTAAACTATCAATTTAGGAATGTCCGAATTTGCCCTATATGTCCGAAATTAGACCGTTTGAAGGTACTTTCGAAATTTGGCACTTACGCCCTTATGTCCCAAAACCCTTGCAGTTAGAATTTTTTTTTTAAATAATGTTTTTCTTTTTAAATCACATCATCCACTCATAAAAAATTTGTCTTGAAACAAAAGCATCGTCCTCCTGCCTGTTTTGTTTTAAACCACGTGAAAATCTTATTTACACAAGCATAATAATTGGCTCAAAGATTAGAAGAAGATTGTCGCAAAAGCATAATGTTTTCTACAAAAAGATTTTTTTTTGTGACAAATAAAAATGTTTTTGAGCTTGAATTAAAAGGAAATTCCATTTGATTCAGGAAGCACCTTTATGTCACGACAGGAAATTTTTCTGTCATTATTTTGATTATTATCTTGATTCTTAAAACAATTTTTCTCTCCTTTTTTTTATTTCTGACCAAAGAAACAAATTTTTGTTTTTACGAAATTTTGAATTTGATTTTAATCTAATTTAAAATTCTTAAATTTCAATTTAGCTGACTTGTATTCGAGGTAATTTTCTAACGCCCCCTTTTTTTAACATTATGTTTTTTAATCAGGTCAAAGTTGCATATGGTCCTGAAGCCTTCAGAAAGGTTAAATTATGGTGTGATATCAACCAAAAATTAAAAGGCAGTATCCTTCAGAAAAATTTTTTGATTGAATGTCGAAGAAATTATGTTTTACCTAAAGAAATATTTTTGCTGGATAAAAAATTTCGACATTTTGTTTTCCACAGTAATTTTTGCAATAGACAATTTTAACATAATTTAAAGAATTTCAAACCCTCAATGCTGAATTTACTGATCAAGAATGTTCACAACAAGATAAAATCATTGATCTTTCAAAACATCAGATTTTACCTAACCAAAGATTTCTGAACAATGATAAAAAAACATGAGAACAAACTTTCCATTTTGACTGATCAACAAAATAATGTTCAAGAGCAAAATTCAAATTTACACAAGATTTTTGAAGAAGAAGATAAGGATCCTTGGTTTGTAAATTTGGCAAATATTCAAATTCCTGATTAAGTTACAGATATTCTCAAATTAGGTAAGGTTTTAGTAACCATGTGATAAAAAGTAAATCGAAACAAATGATGGAAACAGTCAAAGATGTTGAATCAAGTATACACATAATTCCAATATTAGATCAACAAGATTTCCGAAACAAGGTTTTACACTTGTCAAAAAGCTTTGTTGATAATAATTGTTTGCACATTAGAAGTATTGATCGTGAAATTTCTAAAGGTTTCAAGATAACAAAAGGTTTCCTTAAAAACAGCCCTGATATAATTTGCATGAATGCTGATGAAGGCAATATTACAGTTTGTATGAAGAAATCAGATTATATTAGGGATATGGAGGATTTACTTTCCAATCGTGATAACTTTGATTTATTGAATGAAAATTTGTTAAAACAATTGAGCAGAGACAATCTCAAGATTCTAGACAATTGGAGAAAGAAAAGACTTTAAGGAAAAGGTATAAGATGGACTGATATAAATACCGAAGACACAGTTCTTGCAAGATGATATGGTTTGAGAGAGATTCATAAAGATGGCTATCCTTTGAGAATGGTTATTTCAACTATTAACGCTCCCACGGAATTTTTAGAACAAAACTTTAATTTCATACTTACACTGTAAAAACTGTGGTTCCATTTTAATTGAGCATCACTTTTTTAGCGTCCTGTTATAATACCAAATCGTCTTGTTTTGATGCCATCGTTCGTACTATTTTACTTTGCTAACTTCAGATTGAAAAGTGGTACGTACTAGAGAACTAAAATAATGCATAGGGTGTATTGTTTCAATTGCTTGCAACTTCATGCTTTTATGAGAATTCTTCATTGTTTAATAGTATATTGTGCTACAAGCTGAAAAAGCGAGAGATTTAAAACGAGTGTGAAGTTAGCTACCCGAGCGGAGCGAGGGTGGCTATCACACGAGTGATAAAATGCTTCTAAAATTCGTTCTACAAAACTTAATTGCAATAGGACTTGGTTTTTAAATCTCTCTAACTACGTTATTCCTCAAGAAGTCATTGATTTGTTGTCTTTAGGACCTAAGTTTTTGTCTTATATTAATAACATCAATGACCTAAACGTTCACAACATCATTGCGTCTATTGAAACTGGTATTTTTAACTTAGATGGCGAAGCTCAAATTTTAATTAGATATGAATGTTTCCAAATTATCATGGATCATGTTTCCTTTTTAAGACATCAAAATCGACTCAAATTTGAACTTATACCCGACTCTAATGTGATACGTGAATTCAAACTAAGAAATCCAGATGTGATGTTTACGAATTCTGATAAAGGCAATGTTACAATTGCTATGTCTACAACTGATTACTGCAAAAAAATGTCTGATATCCTAAATGATGAAAAACTTTATTATTTATCCAAGTTTGAATACAATGCTACTCTACAAGACAGGAATAATAATTTTATCTCTAATTTAGAATTTAATAATTTGATTTCTTGTTACCAAGCAAAAGAACTTAGAACTTACTCATCCATCAGGCCAAGGGCCTACGGCCTTCCTGAAATTCATAAACCTGATACCCCCTTGAGGTTAATTGTTTCCATTATTAACGGTCCTTTATACAAATTATCTGCCTTTATGTCCAACATTTTAAATACTGTTATTGGAAAAAACGATTCACACGTCACAGATAGTTTATCCTTTGTACAAAAAATTAGATTACGTCATATCCCTTGTAATTATATCTTAGGTTCTTTAGATGTAGTTTCCATGTTTAACAACGTTCCTACTCCTGATGTTCTAGACTGTGTGACTTTAAGATGGTCTGAGATTTCTGAATTCACTGACATTCCACTTCATTACTTTTTAGATTGTATTGAACTTTGTTTAAATTCCACCTTTTTCAAATTTGGTGGTTTCACTCATAAAGAGAAAAGTGGCTCATCTATGGGCTCTCCCCTCTCACCTGCATCAGCCAATTTAGTTATGGAAAAACTCGAATCTCACTGTCTCAAAAATCTCCCTTTTTCAGTTCCATTTTTCTTTCGTTATGTAGACGACATAATCACAGCTGTCCCTAAAGATAAAATACATACACTCCTTGAAAATTTCAATTCCTACCATCCTAATATTAAATTCACCATAGAAATTGAAGAAAATTCAAAAATTAGTTTTTCAGACACTCTTATTAATAGATGTGAAGGTTTTGTAAAAATTGATTGGTATCAAAAGAAAACTTGGTCTGGTCGTTATCTAAATTTTAACTCTTTTAATTCTAATTGCCATGTAATTGGTTTAGTCACAGGTTTATTTTACAGAATTCTTAGAATTTCAGATCCAGAATTTAGAATAAAAAACATAAATTTAATCGAAGATACCTTAAAAGATAATGGTTTCCTAACCCACTTAATCAACAACTGTCTAAAGAGAGAAACTTTCCGATTATATAATACCGAATTTGTTTCTAAATCTAATAAAAATAAAAAAGTATCTTGCGTTGTTTTTACAGTTTGTCCATACATAAAAGGTTTATCGGAAAAAATTGAACAAGTTCTAAAGAAACACAAGATCAAGATCATTTACAAACCAACCAATAGCTTTCCAAAATTTTTTAACAATCTCAAAAATCCACTTCCCAAAAACAAAATTTCCGGAGTTGTTTACAAATACAATTGCGCTGTCTGTCCGTTTTCTTATGTAGGTGAGACTGGCAGACCTATAGAAACCCGTAGTCGTGAACATAGAAATTCTATTTCCCATCCTGATAACGTTGCTCATACTGCTCTTACTAAACATTATATTGATACCGGCCATAACTTTGATTTGGATAATTTTGAAATTCTATCATTGGAGAACAATAGAGCTCGTAGAAAAATAGTTGAAAACTTTTTTTATCAATAAAGTACCAAATACAGTTAATCTTAGATATGAAAACAATTTATTTCCCGAAGCTTACAAACCTCTTACAAAATTGAAATTTTAATTTTCATGTGGTTAAAGTTATAGTCTACTTTATCGATCCATTAATCACTTTCTGTTTTCTTGTTTGAATTCTCGTAATTTCCTTCAGTTGCTCACTCACTAGTCTTCACGTTCCAAGCGCGATGTCGGGCTTTCGCCATCATTTATTTATATTTTTATTTGTTTTCTCCTAATGCTTTATTTATGTTAAATCATGTGTTTTGCTTTCTGTTGGATTTTTACTTTGACTTTATCTTCGATTTTTAACTTGTACCAGGTATGCTTGTTCCTTGTTTATTGCTTGATATAGATTCAAAAATTGAGGGCCTCCTTTTATGAGACAACCCTTCTCTTTCTTTTACTTTAAATTTTCATTAATTAATCTTTATTTTGCTTTATAATATTTTCTACATTATTTGTATGTTTTTTACAGATTTAATAAATGTTTTTTTGACTGATGAGAGTCCAAAACAGTGACCGAAACGTTTCAAAAAGAATTATCAAATCTTTCATTTCCATGACTTGCTTCACTATTTAATACCCTTGAATTGGTTAAACAGGCAATTTTTCATCTGACCCTTGACGCAAACAATATAAGGTTGTATAGCTTGATTTGTCTGTTTTCGCAGTTCTTGGATATAATTTTGAACGCTAGATGCCTCCTGAAACAGAAATTCATTTATATTCGAGCTAATGGATTTAAGGCTAATAAAGCGTAAGTGTATGTATAGTATTTACCGGTAGTAAGATCAGAAGGTCAGGATTCGGCAAATTTGCTTTTGACTGAGACGGATTCGTGTCACCATTTATATATATTATTATTTATTATAATTTTTTATAAGGGCCACCCTAATCTCGACACTTTATTTTGTTTTTAGTTTTTCTTCAAGCTTAAAAAAGCTACGCTTGGAGTAGACATATATAATTATTATTCTAGTCCTTACTTCATTATACACAAAAGTGACATTAAACGTAAATATCCAGAAATATGCCACAAAAAACTGCTACTATGAACTGACAGGAGCAATGGACCAGTTTCAAACATTTCGAAGATAGAAATGATTCAAGAAATTTTAATGTGTTCGTACATAAATGGTGCAAGTTCCAAAAATATTAGCTAAAAGAAGTCAGCATCAACAAAAGAAATATAAAATATACATATATTGCGAAATATTCCCTTGAAATATTTAAAAACCAAGAGATTTTAAAGCATATGTTTAAAAATTTCAATAGATTTCGAGAAATATGTGACTTGAAAATGTGGTCGTACATCAATAGTACAAGTTCAAAAAATATTTCCTGAAAGAAGTCAGTATGAACGAAAAAAATATAAAATGTGCATATTTCATTAATTAAATTGTAATGCAGGATAAGCCGCTTATAATCCAGATTAATCCACTTGTAATCCAGATCATTCGAAGTATTTTAGGCACTATAAGTAATTAACTTGTAATAAAATTAATTGAAAATTAATCAATCTACTTTGTAGAAAATTCAACAGCTTGGTTAAAAAGACATTTTCTTGGTTGAAAATTCAACTGTTTTATTGCAAATTCCTCCTTTTGACTTGATAATTTAACTATATTTTGGTAGAAAATTAATTCTTTTTTGTTGAAAATTTAATAATATTTTTGAAATTTTATTTTTTGTTTGAAAATTTATCTTTTTTAGTTGAAAACTCAAATACTTGGTTGAAAATTAAACTACTTTTTTAACAACATATATTTCCGTTTGAAGATTTTCGATTTCAGTTTAAAGTGGTTTGGTTGAAATTTTAACCATTTCATTTTTTTATGAAAATTTGTCTTTCTTAGTTAAGAATCAATGAATGTTGCTGCAATTTCTTTCTGTTTAAAGAATAATTATTCTTGGTTGAAAATTCATCGATTCGGTTGAAAACTGAACTTTTTTGTCAAAAATTTAAACATTTCATTTTTTGTGAAAAATTGAATGTTTTCAGATAAAAATTCAACTATTAAATTTTTCATTGACAATTCATCTTATTTGGTTTAAAAAATCAACTGATTGGATTTAAATTTGAAATACGTTTTTGAAAATACATTTTACTAGTTGCAAATTTAACTATTTTGTTAAAAAATCTATGCTTGAAAATGTATTTGTTTAATGAAAAATTAAAGATTTTGATAAAAATTGTTTTTTTTTTGTACAAAATTAATTTTTCCCATTGAAAATGTAACTCTTCCATTTTTTTGTTGAAAAATTGATCAATTTTGTGAAAATGTCAATTTTTTGGTTAAAGATTTCATTGTTTCATTGAAAATTTGGTTGAAAAAAGATTTTCTGTTATACAAAAACCTCCGTAGAATTCACAATTTTTAATTTATCCAATTGATTTTTTATTAATTTTTCTATATTACTTTTTTACTCAGTTTTTAATGCGAAATAACAGAATCTATAACCATAATTTAAACTATGTAAAACAAAAAGTAGAATTTTAAATATTTAAAAAAGGGCTCATTACTTATTTTTCTTCAATCTTTAAAAACTTTTGAAAATTATCTAAAATTAATAAACTATATAGAAAAGTCGAGTGCAAAATAACCTTCATGACAAAAACCCATTTTCCACTATACAAAAACCTCCATAAATTGCAGTTTTCATTTGATCTGTAATTCTTTTATAATACATTTTCATTCAATTTTTAATTGAGAATAGCACTTCCTAACCAATAATTTAACATATGTGAACAAAACAACTTTTTGAATTTGAAATTCACTTATTTCAAAAAGGATTCAAGACATTTTCTACAACTCTTTTGTTTCCAATTATGAAAGCAAATTTTCCTATAGCTGAAATCGTTAAAATAATTTGTTTGTAATGAATTGTATTTTTTGAAATAACTTTATTTGAAGATTATTTACTTATCTTCAAAACTTCAAATAATAGAATTGTAGCAAAAGTTTTTCCTAAAAAAAATAAGCCATGGTAAGACATGACTGATAATATAATTTCAATTCCTAAAATAAAAGAAAATGAAAAAGAATTAAAGTAAGATTCATATAGATTCAAATAAATTTTAGACAATCCGATGTCAAATTATCAAGAATAAATACTGAAGTAAAATAACGTATGTAAATATTGTACTTACTGAAACAAGAACTTCAATTTAGCTTTCCGTTTATTTTCATGAGAGCCATCATAACCTCGAAATGGACACGAAACTTAGCTTGCACTGTAAAAAAATTTTCTTGTAACTTTACCACGTTGAGAGAGGGACGGATTATTACCGATTACCAACATAACGTCTTTACGTGCAATGAGAAATATCCACTTTCATTCTACAATTTTGCTTTTAGGTTATGTAAATTTCCGAACGCTTTTCGTAAAAATGCAATGACTTGTACATTTATAGGTTATGGTATTGTCACTAAAACCATTCGTATTTTTACAGTGCGAGACATGCTAATTTCACTATCGACAGTAAAAATGCTGAAAATGTCAGTTTTCCAAGAAATGACAAATTTCCTCTTTAAATAAGGAATTTCACCTAAAGTAATAAAATTTTTGAAAATCAAAATTGTTTTTAATTTTATAAAGAAAAATGCACGCTGTTAAGAAATAAATTTTCGCATCTATTATGAGAGTGTATTTTATTTATAAAATGTAACAGTGGATAAAAGTTTTACAAATCCTTATTATATACATAAAGTATACTTTACAAGCACAAGTTATTGCCGTTTTAAATCTTTTTTAAATTGAACATATGAAGGAATAATGTTGACGAAAAATAAAAATACCTTCAATCTTTCTCTTAAGAGAAAGATTACATATATTATGTTTTTCAAAAATTCTACCATTTTCAAAAAATTGGTTACAAGCCAGAGGCCTCATTTTTGACACAACTATACCTTCTCTCTACTTTAACTAAAGTAACTTAAAATTAATAAAGAAATAAGTGAAATTAAATTGAAATGGTAGAATTTTTGAAAAACAAAATATTTTTTAAACAGAGAACTATATATCAAGATTGCGTACTTATTTTTAAAATTGGAAACGATACAGTTTTACCAAATGTTCCTCTCGAAAGAAACACATAATTTATTTGAATTCAAGTATTTTGAACAACTGTACAATAAGGGGGCGTTCACATAATACGTAACATTATTTTCGTCGTTTACCCCCCCCCCCTCCACCCTTCCCTCATCACTAATTGAAATTCATAATTTAAAAAAAAAATTTTAATACCATAAAGAATACGAAATAATATTAATAATAATATAGAAGACCACCTTACAGTAGAGTGGTCCTACAGTAGATAATCATTAACTATAAGAACAAATATAAGTAAAATAATTATGTTCATAATATATTAACGCCTATCGTGTTTTATTTTTTTCATCCTCCTCCCTCGCCTGGCGCTCTTCTTCACTCTCGTTCTCATCGTTTTCGTGAACTTCGTTTTGCACTGTAAGAAAGAGAAATGTCCGATGATAAAATTTTAACGTATGACCTATTGTTTAAAATCTTTGAAATATTTAGAAATTTTAGAAATATGGGTTACTTTTTATTTTGGTGTTATTTTATGGTTTACTTATACCCTTTTTAAAATCTGTAAAATCTTTTGAAATTTTATTTAAAAATTTTGAAATCGTTTAAAATCTCTGAAATCTTTGTGAAATCTTCGAAATCTGATGCACATGCCATAAAGATATATCCTTATGAATTCTTTGAAATATTCGTCAAATCTTTCGGAAATCCTCTTTAATAGTATGAAATCACTGGAATATTTGAAATCTTTTTTAAATCTTTTACATTCGTTTGAAATCACTGGAATATTCAAAATCTTTGTGATAGCTTATGAAATCTCTTTAAAAAATTTTAAATCGTTTAAAGTCATTGAATTTTGTTGAAATCTTTGAAATTCTTGTATTGTTTTTGAAATTTTTACCAAATTTTTTGATATCTCCTAGAAAATTTTAAAATTGTTTAGAATCTTTGAAATATTTTGAAATTTTAGAAATATGGGTTACTATACCCTTTTTGAAATCTTTAAAATCCTTGAAATATTTTGAAATTTTAGAAATATGGTTTACTATACCCTTTTAAAATCTTTTGAAAATTTATTTAAAAATTTTGAAATCGTTTAAAATCTTTGAAATATTTCAAATATTTTGAAATATTTCAAATATTTGTGAAATCTTCGAAATCTTATGTACATGCCATAAGGATATGTCCTTATGAATTCTTTGAAATATTTGTGAAATCATTCGGAAATCTTTTATAATAGTTTGAAATCACTCGAATATTCGAAATCTTTAAAATCTTTTGCATTCGTTTGAAATCACTGGAATATTTCAAATCTTTGTCATATCTTATGAAATCTCATTAAACAATTTTAAATCGTTTAAAGTCATTGAATTTTGTTGAAATCGCCTTTGTCAAATTTTCGAAAACCTTGAAATCTTTATGAGATCTTTTGAAATATTTATGAAATCATTCTTAAATCTTTGTTTGTAAAATCTTTTGTATTCGTTGAAATCTGGTGAGCACACCTTTTTTAAATCGTGATCGAAATGTTAAAAATAATTAAAATATTTTGAAATGTTGGTTTGAATGTATGGCCATAACTCTTTGTAATTCTGAAACTAAATTAAAATCGAAATTTTCAACTAATAATTTCTATAATTTTTAAGTTGAAATATCACAAAAAAATTTATACTTCAATATTCTATATTAGCAGAGAAGAAAATAAAAACAGATCAAATTATTCACAATATTAAAGTCTGTTCTGTGCAACCTATAAAATAATTGATACAGTCTGCAAAAAGTGCCTTGAAATCTGTTTATTTATTTTGTAATAAACAACAGATAAATTATATTTTCATAAATAAAAAAATTTTCAGCAGCATGATTTTTTCTAAACGAGATGTTTCTTTCACAATAGACTAAAATATTTAATTACACTTCGCATTTCAATGAAATTATTGTTTTAAAAGCGAAGAAAATAATTCAAATTCAACGTTCTCGTGAAAAATTCAAGGAGATTTCCAGATTTTCAAGGCTTATAAAAAATTCGAAGAGAATTCCAGGATTGCAAGGTCGCGGGACACAATGCTTTAACAATATGTGGGTACTCGATCCCCGAAATCCTATAAAAGTATTTTTAGAAATACTGTCTCAAAAGGTTTAAAAATTACTTTGAATATCTCGAAAAAGTTCCACTTCCTGCTAAAGTTCTGAAACTCACTCAAATTTGTTGAAAAATTGACGTCGCGCAATTGTAACCTAACTTTTATCTTTTCTAAATATATACATTTCTTAGAAACTCGATTCCCCCAATTTCATTAACAAGAAAGTATAATGAAGAGATTAGCTTACCTTTCGATTGGTTTTTTCACTGGAATCACTGTGGAAAAAGATTTTTCTTCAAGTCCATGCGGAGAGACCGCATGAGACCCTCCAACATACGACGAAAGACGCGCAATTCACATTCGCACACATTTTACACGCGAATGTGAAAATCACACAAATCGAAAAAATCGATTTATCTATATAAAAGTTATTATTATATGAATAATATAGATGATAATTAAAATAATTAACTCCTTAATTCTATAATGAATTAAAAATTAACAGGAATTTTTAATTATTTGTACCATTTTCAAAAAAATTACCAGAAATAATGTCAATTTTACAAATTTTTGTTGTTTCCCGCAATTCTGAAATTTCACAAAAACTAGTATTTTTATTATCTACATTATTCAATATTACGGGAATTTTGTCACTTCACAATTTCAACAAGTGAATTTACATTTGCAAAAGGTACTTTTCACAGTTTCATTATTTCTTAAAAACTCAGGAAAATCACCACTCTCAGAGAGGGACGGATTATTACCTACTCTGAAGGTGGTACGATTGCGGTATGAAA
>CAKNYM010052305.1:65113-81087 GCA_932195095.1 Andricus curvator
TTTCGTAATTTTCTTGTGCACAGGGCGCTAAAGCTAAAATAAACACCTTTTTTACACCGGAGTCTTTAAAGTTCTTGTTTTCAATGCCTTCTTGAAGTTTGCGGCGTTTGCTTCTACTTTCTAAATTAACTGTTTCAGTATCAAGATGTTGTATCGATAAACAATCTTTCAGGAATCCACCGCCCCCATCAATACCGATTTTCAAATGAACGTTAGAAACATCTCTCATTTCTTTGAGGTAACAAACAAAGTCAGGTACATTTGTGCAATGAATAATTATTTGATCCGTGCGCGCTAGAACATTCTTTTTCGTTTTGTTAAATGTTACTTTTTCAACTTTGAAAAATTCATCCACGCTATGATTTTTTTTAACCAGAATTCTTGTAAGACCTGGTTCAATGAGACTTCGTTTGCGAGTTGCTGCTCGAAGGTCCGCTGCAATTTCGATCGTTTTTTTGTTACTTAAATTGTGTTTTAATTTCAATTTGACCATGTCATCAGTAGTTATTTCATACGTTTTGCAATTGTTACTTTTATTTATTGACTTCGCTGAACTATTATCGAAACTTCTCGATAGAGTTAATATCAATCGCTGCTTTTGTTTTGTGTCTAGTTTATTATTTATTTTTCGCAAATTATCCAAAAAAATAGATTTAGTACAAGTATGATAAATACCTTTTCGTATTTCACTGAAGCATTCTGTACATCGCTGGATTTTACCTGCTTTACTTTTTTTAGACTTTGAGTGAGTAGCCTCATGCTTTTTCGTATGTAGGGTCCTAGATAAATTACATAAATAGCACTTACAATTTTGATTTGATCTTGTTGCTGTAGTTTCACTTGAAAACTTTGAAAAATCTGGCAGTTGAAGATGCACTTTTCTGTTACAAGACTCTGATGTTAAAAAATAAATTTTCCTCTTACATGAACTACATAATGCACATGGCAAATGATCTTCAATTGAAATGTCAGTTTTAAGAGCACTGTTTAATTTTTACGGTAATGAATCGTCAATTTTGAACATTTTATCAGTTTTACCAAAGCATAGTGAACAAATTTTATGTCTGTTTTCATCATGCGTAGCAAGATGATCTTTAGAAAAAGTACACTGCATTTTACTACTTTTAATGCATAAAGATTAAGCAGGAACAATTCACTTGACACACTATTCATCGACGCGACACTCTATGTTTTTATAACAGAATTTTATTAGTTCGGTAAAACGAATGATACTAAATTTTGGAATGAAACAGCATGCAGAAGGACACGAGCGCAAATTTTCAAGTGTATTGTATATGTTTTGATTTTTCACCTGTACGTATATATGTTCCGTCTGTAAACAAACTCTTTGGCACGATGGATCAACCTTGAAGAAATTCTTAAATACACCAGTTAAAGTATTGTAACGTAAGGTAGCGTGTTTTGAGTTTTATAGCGATAAAATATTTTTATATCCATTATAAAAGTACTTCAATCTTATTTATGTCGTAATAATGTATGTAAACATAAAAAAACGTTCTAAAAAATTCATTTTCCTGTAAAATTAAAGTATTATAATTTGTAAAAAAATTTTTTTTCTTCAAAGTGGCCTTAAAAAAACGGCACTATCTGCGATTTCCGTCATTGCGTGTTTGAACGTAAAAAATGTTCTAGAATCAAGATCTGCAATGATTTCCGAAGTGACAAGACATTTAAAAAAAAATAACTTCAGGGCACCCGTGGCTGAGAATTCAACTATTTCGTTGAAAATTCGTCTTTTTCAGTTGAATTCAACTGGTTGGAAATTAGTTTTATTTTTTTGAAAATAATTTTTTTTAACTGAGAATTTAACGTTTTCCAGGTTGGTCGAAAATTTATCTTTTTTAGGTAAAAATCCCACCATTTCTTTGAAAATCCAATCCCTTCTTGAAAAAGTGATCCCTTCTTGAAAATTCTTCTTGTCCGGTTTAAAAGTACTCTGTTTTCTTAGACATTATACTCTTTAGCTTGAATACTTAAATATTTTGTTAAAAATTCGTTTTTTTTTCTTCAGTGTCAACTGATTGATTATATTTTTCAGTTGAAAATTCAAATATTTGTTTAAAAATCAATTTATTGTGTTGAAAATTCCTCTGTTTGTAGAAAATTTCTCTTCTTGGTTGAAACTGATCGTTTCTAGTTAAAAATTCAACTATACTTGGTTGAAAATAAACTTTTTTTTGTTGAAAATTCATATTTTTGGTTGACAATTTTTCTTTATAATTCAGAAATTCAACTGTTTGATCAAAAATTCATGTATTTTGTTAAAAAAATTCTCTACTTTCGTAGAAACTTTAGTTTGTTTGTAGAAAATTTATCATTTTGGTTTAAAATTCAACTATTTTGTGAAAAATTCGTATTTTGTAGTTGAATTCAACTGTTTGAAAATTCGTTTTTTTTTCAATTCATCATTTTTGTTTAGTATTCAAATAGTTTGTTGACAATTCGCCTTTTTTAGTTAAATTCAACAGGTTAAAAATTCATTTTATTTTCTGTTGAAAATTCATCATTTTGGTTGAAGATTCAACTATTTCGTTAAAATTACTTCGCTAAAAATTCCTTGCAGAAAATTTTTCTTTTCTGGTTCATAAGTCAACTTTAGTTTGAAAATTCAACTGCTTGTTTCCTGGTTCAAAAATTCAGCTATTTGGTACTGAAATTCAACTATTTGGCAAAAGTTTAAATATTTTGTTGAAAATCAAACTATTTTGTTGAAGACATATTTTTTGGTCTAAAGTTAAATTGTTTTTTAAATATTCGTCGATTTGGATTGAAAAAAAAATTTTTACGGTAGAAAAGTCATCGTTTCGGTTTAAAATTCATCTCTCTTGGCTGAAAATAAACTTTTTTGTCAAAAATGCAAGTTTTCAAGTTAAGGATATGTGTATCCTTCCTTATCAGTCAAATTCCTCAATCGTTTCAAAAAAATTTCAAATTCATAAATTTAAAAACTTGTTATAATGGTTTTTACAATTTTTTATGTTTTGTAAGTAACCCTAGAAGTCCACACATATTTGAGCACTCATCGAGTCCACAGTGGGGACCAGTGGCCCCCATCAAGTTCAAGATGTGCCCTACGTCTCACAAAATTATTTTTGTCAACAGTGATGGTCATAATCTTATCCTAGGAATGTTTAGAATATCTTAGGAAGAAAAGTACTATAACAAAAATTTTATATACTTTATAAACAATTTTTCGCAAAGAGTCCGAAGAAAAAAAAGCGTAAAATTACGGAAATAGAGTTTAATTTTTTGTTTTAATTCTCTCTAGGGTTTTAAAGATTAAATGTTGGAGAATCAGAAAAAAATATGCCACTTCAATTCCTTTCAAAAAGTTTAATTATTCGGAGGGATGAAAAATGAGAAAATTCAAAAGTACAAAAACGTTATTTTTATTTTATGTGTCCTAAATATACAAAAGAATTGTTTCAAAAGTTCAAAAAAGTAAAAAGGGATTGTCTGTATTGTTTTTTTTTTAGTTTTCGATTTATAAATGTTATTCGTGTGCAGATGCACAGTCAGTGCAGCGACCCGACCGGTGATCGTCTCACATCGCACGTTAGCAGGAAGCGCAGCCGACCCAAGTTTAGCCGCAATTTAGCCTTATAGACCACTTTTACCCAGAAATGCAATATACTATTTTTAAAGTAATATTTCATTAAAAATTTGCTTTTTACACATAGTTTTGCACAGAAAGAAACCAAAAATAATTAAAAAGAAAATTTCACTTATCGTACGAAAAAGTTACACTGAGTCCACACTGGGTTCCAATGGCCCTCACTCACATTTTGCTTCTACCTTGCTTCCCACCTGAGGACTAACTGACGACGCCAACCTATGTGACCTGTCCTCAGATACCTAAAACGAATTTACATTGGGTCGAAACATCGAGATTGATCTTTGTCTAAAAGAGACACTCAAATGAAAAAGCGCTGGGGCCCAATGGCCCCCACTGTGGACTTCTAGGGTTAAAGGAAATGAAAATTCAAGGAGGTGAACGAGGTCTGCAGCGTTCGTCCATTTACTGCTAATTATGAATAATATTTAAATTCTTGAAATAATTTTAAGACAGTTTTTAAGACACTTTTCATGTTTAATTTCATGTTTTTGCACCTTTGAAACAAGAAATTCGAGAGCGAAATCTTGAGGTTCTTGTCGCAGTGTAGAAGTGTTGGCGATGCTGGTTGAAATCGCATTAGTGCATTTACTTCATCTTTGGAACACCCTGGGAATTCAGACAATGTTTCTGCACCCCGGGGCATCGTTCTCTCGTGCGAAAGCCATATTCTTCCCCCACGAGGAACATTCTCTGTATCAGCCAAACTTGAACTGCCATTCTCTTCTCTAATTTAAGCGGACTGAATATTTCCATCAGAAACTATCTTAATTTGGATCAGTCGTTTTATAATCTGTTTTAAATTAGTTTTGAGGGTAAAAAACGAAAAATGAGAAAAGAAATTAAAAAAAAGAGAACGTCCAAATATAATGTGGCGCTATAAGGGGGTGGGGAGGGGCCAGTCTGTCCTAACGTCAAAAAGTGTCACATAGAAGGGGGATCGCAAAGTTTTTGTAACACGTTGCATTTTCGATAGAAAAGTTCATTTTTAGCCGAGAGAGATGAATTTTCCACGAAGGAAGATGAATGTTCCAACATAGAAGATTTTTTACGAATTTTTTGCCAAATAGTTGAATTTTCAACTAAAAAAAAAATTGAACAAAAAATGGAATGATTGAATTTTCTATTTAAAAATTTACTTTGAAAAAAAACAAATTATCAACCAGTCGCATCTAACGAAAAAGCTACATTTTTAACAAAATTGTTGAATCTTCTACCAAATAGATGAATTTTCAACAAAAACTGGATTGTTATATTGAAAAGATAATTTTCAACTACAAAGATGAATTTTCTACGAGAAGACAAATTTTCTACGAAAAAAAAGAAGTATCACCAAAATGCAGAAATTTTCAACCATGTAGTCAAATTTTTAAATAAAAAAAGATGCATTTTCAACAAACAATGTAATAGTTGAATTTTCAGATCAAAAAAATACTTTTTCACGAAAAAAACGAATAATCAACAACAAGATTAAGTTTCTACCGAAACAGAATAAGTTTCAACAAAATAGTTAATTTTCCAAGTTAAAAAACTGAATATTTTAGAAAACAGATGACTATGAAACCGGAAAATGAGAATTTCCAACTAGAAAGTTAATTTTTAAGTAAAAAAAATGAATTTTCAACTAAAAAAGATAAATTTTTAGCCAAAAGTGGAATGGGTAACCTACAAACATAAATTTTCAACCAAAAAGATAAATTTTCAACAAAAAATGTAATGGTTCACTTTTGAGATTAAAAAAATTTCTTTTTCACGAAAAAAAAAACACTAATTATTAACAAGTTGGAACCAACGAAAAAAGATTAATTTTCAAGAAACTAGATTAATTTTCTGCCAAAATAGAATAAGTTTTAACAAAAAAGTTAAGTTTTTTTAAGTTGAGTCGAATATTTTCGAAAACATTTGACTTTTGAACCGAAAAAGTAGATTTAACTAGAAAGTTAATTTTTAAGGAAGAAAAATGAATTTTTAACTACAAAAGATAAATTTTTAACCAAAATTGGAATCATTAACCTACAAACATAAATTTTTAACCAAAGAAATAAATTTACTAGCAAAAGAGGAATTTTCACCAAAATACGAGAATTTTTATCCAAATAGTTGAATTTTCAGGTAAAAAATATGAATTTTCAACAAAAAAGTTGAATCCTCAGCAAAACAGATGAATTCATAACAAACAGCTGAATTGTTGACCTAAAAATAAGAATTTTGAACCAAGAAGATGAATTTTTTAACAAAAGACGAATTTTCAGCAAAATACGCAAATTGCCAACCAAATAGTTGAATTGCCAAGTGAAAAAAAAAATCTAACAAAAAATGGAATGGTTAAATTTTCAGTTTAAAAAATTACTCTAAAAAAAATAATTACGAACCAGTCGAATCTAACGACAAAAGATAAATTTTTAACAAAATAGTTGAATCTTCTACCAAATAGATGAACTTTTAACAAACGGCTGAATTGTTAAACTACACAGATGAATTTTCAACTACAAAGTTAAATTTTCTACCAAAAGACGAATTTTCACCAAAATACAAAAATTTTCAAACAAATAGTTCAATTTTCAAATAAAAACAAAATAAGAAATTTTCACCAAGAAATGTAATAGTTGAATTTTCAGATTAAAAAATTACTTTTTCACAAAGAAAAAAGAATCATCAATCAGTTGAATCCAACGAAAAAAAAAAAAATTTCAATATATGAGATTAATTTTTTACCCAAATAGAATAAGTTTTAACAAAATTTAACCAAAAGTGCAATCGTTAACCTACAAAAATAAATCTTCAACCAAAAAGTTAAATTTTCTACCAAAAGATGAACTTGCAGTATCCAACGAAAAAAAATGAATTTTCAACAAAATAGTTGAAACCTCAACCAAACAGATGAATTTATAACAAACAGCTGAATAGTTAACCTAAAAAGAAGAATTTTCAACCAAGAAGATGAATTTTTCACCAAAAAACGAATTTTCACCAAAATACAGGGATTTTCAGCCAAATAGTTGAATTTTTAACTAAAAAGGAGAAATTTAAACAAAAAAAAAGAAAAGTTAAATTCAAAGTTCAACAAAATAATTAAGTTTTCAAGCTTAAAAATCTAATTTTGCAGGAAAAGCTTGGCATTTAAACTGGAAAAGAATAATTTTCAACTAGAAATTTAATTTTTAAGCAAAAAAAGATAAAATTTTAACCGAATAAGATAAATTTTTAACAAATCATCATATCCAATTTTTGAATCACTGTTAGTTTAAGTCGAATAATTCCAGTGACAAAACGTGTTTTTTATATGTAAAAAAGATAAATTTTAGTTTTTATTATGAAAATGTTTATAACAATCATACAAATGATTTTTTAATTATAATTTCGTTGGTTAATCATTGCCAGCAATATCACTCCAACAATAATTGAAAAAAAATACTTTCTCTACGACAAAACTTCCGGTTGGAACATTTGTTCAATGAAATTTTCATCAATTTAGCTAAATCAATTTAGCTACTCAAAATCTCACTAATTGAGAATTTGTGCATTAAAATGTTTATAAATATAATGAATAATAATTTTTGCTAATTTTCCTTTAAAAATAATGATTCTTATGGAAAATCTTGGGAAATAGGGTGAAAACAATTTTTCTATAAAAAAAAACACAAGTAGGAATTTGTTTATAAAAATTGTTTGTAATGATTAAGGTTATTATTGTCAGAACTATTTTTGTCCTATGAGTGCAGATCCAATAATTCCAGTTAAAAGTGAGTTTTTCACTGTATTTTTACTAGAGATTTTGTCACTTTATTTGTTTAAATATTGTTTCTCCGTAAAAAATTAAAGAATCGAAAACCACATTTCTCTTAGAAATGTGAAGCTAAGCATTTCTTATAGAAATAAGACTCGAATCGGTTAAGAAATACGAACTGTGGGGGATTATGAACAGGCGATTGTCAATTTCGCTCCAGCTACCTGCGTATGGTTCCCCCACTACGCGGCCTTCCCTCACTCAGCCGAACTCCTGCAGCCGAGCCAGGTGAGCGGGAGTGCTTTGTACCTCAAGAGGGCTAAAATGCGGAATATAACAATTTTTTAATTTAGCATTTGGTAATTCACAAATATAATATTCGAAATCTGTGGATTATAACTATTATAACAATATCTCCTTTGACTTAAGAAGTTAAAAATTAATGAATAAATGTTCAAGTTTATGTGAAATTTTACAAAAAAAATTTCGGTATATTTTACATCGCCCTGGGTACCTGCGAACGGTTTCCCCACTACACGGCTTCCCCTCACTCAGCCGAACTACTGCCCTCGAGCATATTTAGCGAGAGTTCTTTGCACATAATGAGGATTAAAATGCTTTTTCCTGCTGGCACTTCTGTTTTCTTCTCAATTACTTAAGCCTCAACCAAAACAAACTAATTTTCAAACCAAAAAAAAGGAATTTTTCTAAAAAGAGTTGAATTTTTAACCAAGAAAGATTTTGCAGTCGATAAAGACAAAAAGTCTGAGCCAAAATGTTTAATAATTCAACATTGAAGAATCAATCAAATAATGTATAATTTTTTGAAATTATATAATTTTAGGCAATTTTAAACTAGAAAAATTAATTTACACAGAGAAATTAGTTCTAAAATCTTCTTTAATATACGCTTAAACATTTGTTTTAAAAACAACATGAAAAATTTTTTCAGGAATCTAATGCTAATTTTGTTTTTTATTATCTTAAAACTTAAATATTTCCTACAATTTTTTGAAAATTCGGCAAAATCAAAAAAATTGCTTCAAAACCTTCCAGATTCTATTTGAACATCTTTAAAAATATTTTTTCAAATTAATTTTTCAAAAAAGAATTCATTTTTAGTTTTCCTTGGAATTTTAATAAATTTTTTTCATTCTTTTGTTGTATTCAGAATCTTCAAAAATGCACGTTTTGTTTTAAATGTTTTGAAATCTTTTCAAGTTTTAAATTATTTTGGAATCTTTTCAAAATTTCTAAATATATCTCAAACTTACTCGATTTTTTTCCAAATTAATAATTCACTGAACATTTTTTCAGTTTTGAATGAAAATCATTTTTTTTTTGGGTTGAAAATTAATTATTTTTGACCGAAAATTCAACTATTTTATGTTTCGTTGAAAATTCATTTCTTTGGTTAAAAACTCCTCAATTTTAAATAGTTTTATCATAATTCATGTATTTTGTTACAAATCAATCTTTTTGGGTAGAAAATTAATCTTTTCGGTTCAAAATTGAACTGTTTTTTTTAAATTTTGTTGTTTGTTAAAAATTCATTTTTGTGGTCGAAGACTCATTTTTTTAGTAAAAAATTCATTCTTTGGTTGAAATTTGTACCTTTCTGTGGAAAATTCGTTTTTATTTAGTTAAAAATTAATTTTTTAACTGCAAATGTAACTATTCAATTTTTGCTTGACAATTTATCTTTTCCAGTTGAAAATTCAATTATTTTGGTAGAAAATTCATATTTTTGTGTTGAAAATTAAACCTTTTTGTGTTGAAAATTAAACCTTTTTGTTCAAAATTCATATTTTTGGGTTGAAAACTAAACGGTTTTGCCAGAAATTCGTTTTTTTTTTGGATTGAAAATTTAACATTTTGGCTGAGATTTTTTTTACTGCAAAATCTTTCTTGGTTAAAAATTCGATTCCTTTTTTGAAAATTCCTTTCTCTTTGGCTTGAAAATTAGGTTTTGAAATTTTTGAAATGAAGATTAATTATTTTCAAAAGCTGCCGAATTCAGTTTTTAAATTTTTTGCCCAAGAAAGATTTTGCAGTCAATAAAGAAAAAAAATCTAAGCCAAAATCTTAAATTTTCAATCCAAAAAGACAAATTTCTGGCAAAACAGTTAATTTGTCAACCCAAAGATATGAATTTTGAAAAAAAGTTCAATTGTCAACAAAAAAATATGAATTTTCAACTGAAAAATATAAATTATCAAGCAAAAATGGAATCGTTACATTTGCAGTTAAAAAAATTATTTTTAACTAAATAAAAAGGAATTTTCAACAGAACGGTAAAAATTTCAACCGAGGAAATGAATTTTTCACTAAAATAATGAGTCTGCAGCCACAAAAATGTATTTTTAAGAAACAAACAAATTTTAATCAAACAGTTGAATTTTCAACCGAAAAGATTAATTTTCTACCCAAAAAGATTAACTTGTAACAAAATACATTAATTATCATAAAACTATTTGAAATTAAGGAATTTTCAACCAAACATGGAACAGTTAAATTTTCGGTCAAAAATAATTAATTTTCAACCAAAAAAAAAGTGTTTTTCATTAAAAACTGAAAAAATGTTTAGTGAATTATTAATTTGGAAAAAAATCGAGTAAGTTTAAGATATATTTAGAAGTTTTAAGAAGATTTCAACTTAATTTGAAACTGGAAAAGATTTCGAAAAATTAAAAAATAAATTTAGATTTTTGAAGATTTCAAAATAAAATTTGAAAGCTTTTTAAGTTTCTTCAAAGGTTTTGAGAAAATAAAAAAATGTCTTAACTTTCCTGGAAAAATTTACAATGATCTTTCATTTTTTTAAATTAATTTTAAGAGAATATTTAAAGATATTATTGAAAATTTTGTATAATTAATAACAATTGGACAATTATTAATTTGGAAAATAATCGAGTAACGTTAAAATATATCTAAAAGTTTTGAAAATACTCAAAAATAATTTGAAACGTGAAAAGATTTCAAAACACAGAACATTTGAAAGCTTTCTGAGCATTTTGAAAGGTTTCAAAAGAATAAAAGAATTTTATTAAAATTCCTAGGAAAACTAAAAATAAATAAATTTTTTTTTCAAATGTCAAAATAGAATCTGGAAGATTTTGAAGCAATTTTTTTGATTTTTCCGGATTTTCAAAACAATTTTAGCACAAATTTCGATGTATAAATTAATGTTTCTAGCTTAAAATTGCCTAAAATCATATAATTTCAAAAAATTATACATTTTTGATTGATTCTTCAATGTTGAATTACGTTTAAGCAGTAAAAAAAAAGTATGATGTTTGTTAATCAGTTTCCAAATTGAGCTAGGGATGAACAATATTCATTCTTTTGGACTGGGAGTGCAAAATTATTTAGGAATAATTTTGAGAAATGCGACTGTTTGAGAAATAAACTAAATTTACTATGTTAGTTAATAAGTTTTCAATTGGCCAAATTTCAGCCAACCGAAAATTAAAGCTACTGCAGTGGATTTGATAAAAATACTGAAAAATTTTTTCATAAAGTTTCACATAAACTTGAACATTTCTTCTTTAATATTCAATTTTTTAATTCAAATAACATATCGTTGGAATCGTTATAATTAGCAGATTTAGAATATTATATTTATCAATTACCAAGTGCTAATTTGAAAAAATTTTATATTGCGGATTCTAGTCGTCATAAGGTACAAAGGACTCCTGCTGACCAGGCTCGACGGCAGCAATATTTAAATTTTCATTTTAAAAAGAAAAATTTTCAATTAGGAATGAAGAAGTTAAGAATTCAGTTTAAAAAAATAATTTTTGAACAAAAAAAAAAACAAAAAAAAAAAGTTCAACCATGCACTGGAATTTTTAACTAAAAAAGGTAAATTCTCAGTTTCAAAAGTAAACCAAAATGAAAAACGAATTTCCAATAAAATATTTAAATTTTTAAAGAGATGAATTCTGAATGTGAAATGTAAGAGTAGATATTTTGAATAAAAAAGATCTCAGGTGTAAATAAAAAAAAGGTTGAATTTGACGAAAAAAGTTGAAGATTCTACCAAAAGAAATGAATTTTTAAAGCAAAATACAAATTTAAAAACAAAAAATTGAATTTTTATCCAATGAAGATCTTTTAGTCGATAAAGAAAAAAAGTTTGAGCCAAAATGTTGAATAATTCAACATTAATGAATCAATCAAAAAATGTATAAATTTTCAAAACTATATAATTTTAGGCAATTTTAAGCAAGAAGCATTAATTTATACATCGAAATTTATTCTAAAATATTTTTTAATATGCGCTTGAAAATTTGTTTTGAAAAATTATAAACAAAATTTCCAGGAATATAATCCAAATTTGTTATTTATTATCTTGGAACTTGAATTTTTCCTACAATTTTTTGAAAATCTGGCAAAATCAAAAAATTGCTTTAAAATCTTCCAGATTCTATTTTGAAAATTTTTGAAAATATTTGAAAAAATTAATTTTTCAAACAAAAAATCATTTTTGGTTTTCCTAGGAACTTTAATAACATTTTTTCATTCTTTAGAAACTTTAAAAAATGCTTTGACAGCTTTTGAATGTTGTGTTCAGAATCTTCAAAAATCTTTTCAAGTTTTATATTATTTTGGAATCTTTTCAAAACTTTTAAATATATCTTAAACTTACTGGAATTTCTTCCAAATTAATAAATGACTAAAATTTTTTTTCAGTTTTTAATGAAAATCACGTTATTTTTTGGTTGAAAATTAATTATTTTTGACCGAAAATTCAACTATTCCATGTTTGGTTGGAAATTCATTTCTTTGGTTGAAAATGCCTTAATTTTAAATATTTTTGTGATAATTCATTAATTTTGTTAGAAATTAATCTTTTTGGGTGAAAATTATACTTTTCGGTTGAAAATTCAACTGTTTGGCTGTTTGGCATTATTTCAGCAAAAAATTCATTTCTGTGGTCGAAATTTTTAACGTTCCGTTGAAAATTCGTTTTTATTTAGTTGAAAATAAATTTTTTAACTGCAAATGTAAGTCAGTGTTTGCTCGATAATTTATCTTTTTCAGTTGAAGATTCAATTATTTTGGTAGAAAATTCTATTTTTATGTTGAAAATTAAACTTTTTTGTTCAAAATTCATATCTTTGGGTTGAAAACTAAACTGTTTTGCCAGAAATTCGTCTTTTTGGTTAAAAATTCAACTTCTTTTTTGAAAATTCCTTTTTCTTTGGTTAGGAAATTAGGTTTGGACATCTTCGAAATGAAAAACAATAATTTTCAAAAGTTGCCGAATTCAATTATTAAATCTTTTCGACACTTAAGCAAATACAATTTAGTGTTTTGGTAATGTTCAAAATTTCTAAAGTTAGATTTGAAAAACAACACTTTTGAGGTTGACTCCACGAAAATCCTTTATATTCTGCTTCTTATGTGTTAAAATAGTATTTTTAATTAAGACACTATTCATACTTTTGGGCTGGGAGTGCAAAATTATTTAAGGCTAATTTTGAGAAATGTGACTGTTTGAGAAATTTGTTCATAAAATTTCACATAAACTGTAACATTTCTTCTTTAATTTTCAATTTTTTATTTCAAATAACATATCGTTGGAATCGTTATAATGAGCAGATTTCGAAGATTATATTTATTAATTACCAAGTGTTAATTTGAAAAAACGTTATATTCCGCATTCTAGTCCTCATTAGGTACAAAGGACGCTTGCTGACCAGGCTCGACGGCAGCAGTTCGGCTGAGTGAGGGGAAGCCGTGTAGTGGGGGAACCGTTCGCAGGTAGCTGGGGCGGAATTGTATAGAAGCGACTCTATGACGGTTTCAGTCCGGAGCTGCTCAACCCTAATGAAATATAATTAAAATAGTTAAATGAGGCGGAAAAAAAGAATTTTCTCGACCTTTGAAGGAAGTTAAAAGACTTTCTTTCAAACTTCTCAAATAATTATAGTGGCACCTGCAATCAATTAAAGTCTTCTTTCTGAGTGAAGGATCGTAACGAATGAAATCGTGATCGATTTCTTAAGTGACCCATTGATTCAGTCCAACGACTAGAATTTACGAGTAAACTCAATTCAATTCAGCGGACAAATTCATAGGTTGAAAAAATCCCTGGCTTTTCAACCAACATAAACAGGATTGAAAGGTGGAAATCCATTAAGGCCATTCACTTTGCCAACGCTTTTATCGAACCACTCTCTGACTCACATCTGTACGACGTTGAGTACTCCGCTATCGAGGAAAAATAATATTTTACCTTGTAATTTCCTCCACCGCAATTTCATCGAAATTTAGAATCCTATAGAACATCGAGATCGAGTGTTGTTCAAAATATCGATAGGATTGATATTGGCAGGGGGATGAGAATGGGAATTTCATCAAAAAATCAAGAGGTACTTTACAGAATCCAATACCAAGAGTTGGAGAAATTTTTCCTCATGAAAAGAGATAAAATTGAGGCATTGCGGAACTTTTACAAATCACCAAAATTTCGCTTTGAAATCCTTCATGAAATTTAGATTTTTTCATCAAACTTTTCAATTTTTCATCGAGTGAACAATAGGGTGGATAAAAAAAAATGGAATTTTTTTTTCTTTAAATTAGGAATTAAATTTTCATTTAAATAATAATGTTTAACAAAAAAAACGAATATTCAACCAAATTCTTCATTTTTGAATCAAAAGGATGAATTTTCAGCTAAAAAAGATAAATTTTTCAACCGAAAAGTTTAAATTTCAAACAAAAACGATAAATTTGTAACCAGAAATGAAATAATTCAATTTTAAGTTAGAAACTAGTCTTTAAAAAAAAGGAATTTCAACAAAATGTTTACATTTTTCAACAAACAAAATAAATTTTCAAATAAAAAAATAAACCTTTGACAAAAAAAAAAAAAAAACATTTAGAACAGAGGAATTCAACTTTCAAACAAGTAGTTGAATTTTGCACCAAAAATATTTTTTTTCAATCAAGAAGATTAGTTTTCTAAAAAAACACAAATCTTCAACAAAATACATGAATTTTCAACTAAAAAAGAAAAAATTTCAACAAAATAGTTCAAGCTTGAACTGAAAATTACAAATATTAAACCAAAAATGGTATGGTTGGAATTGTTAGTAAAAAAAATTAATTTTCATAGTAGAAATTAATTTCAAAAAACAAAAATGTTCAATTTTTAATCACAAACTTTGATTTTTAGCAAATGAGTTCAACTTTCAACGAAGTCATTGAATTGTCATCGAAATAATTAAATTTGTAACTGAAAATGATGAATTTTCAAACAAATAGTTTAAGTTTCAACTAAAAGAGATCAATTTCACTAAAATCGTATAGATAAATTTACAGTAACAAAAATTAATCTTTAAACAGAAAAATGATAGTTTCAATTAAGTAATTAAATTTTCAGCTAAATAATAATGTTTAACAGAAAAAAACGAATATTCAACCAAATTTTTCATTTTTGAATCAAAAGGATGAATTTTCAGCTAAAAAAGATAAATTTTTACACCAAAAAGTTTAATTTTCAAACAAAAAAGATAAATTTGTAACTCGAAATGGAATAATTAAATTTTAAGTTAAAAACTAGTTTTTATAAAAAAAAGGAATTTCAACAAAATTTGTACATTTTTTAACAAACAAGATAAATTTTCAAATAAAATTATAAATCTTTAACAAAAATACATTTTGAACAGAGGAGTTCAAATTTAAAACAAGTAGTTGAATTTTTCAACAAAAACATTTTTTTTCAACCAAGAAGATTAGTTTTCTAAAAAAAACACAAATCTTCAAAAAAATGCATGAATTTTCAACTAAAAAAGAAAAATTTTCAACAAAATAGTTCAATGTTGAACTAAAAATAACAAATATTAAACCGAAAATGGTATGGTTGAAATTGTTAGTAAAAAAATTAATTTTCAAAGTAAAAATTAATTTAAAACAAAAATGTTCAATTTTTAATCACAAACGTTAATTTCTAGAAAAGGAGTTCAACTTTCAACTAAGTCATTGAATTGTCATCGAAATAATTAAATTTGTAACTAAAAATGATAAATTTTCCAACAAATAGTTTAATTTTCAACTAAAAAAGGTCAATTTTACAAAAATGGAATAGATAAATTTCCTTGAAAAAAATTATTGTTTTACCAGAAAAATAATAATTTTAATTAAATAGTTAAATTTTCAACCAACGAGATAAATTTTCAAATAAAATTATGAATTCAAAGCTAAAAAAATCATTTTTAAACCAAAGAGTTCAATTTTTAATCCAAAAAGATAAATTTTCACCCAAAAATGGAATAATTGAATTTTCAGTAAAAAATTAATCTTTAAACCAACAAAAAAATTTCAACACAATTTTTACATTTTCAACAAAATAGTTTACTCTTGAACTGAAAAAAATAGAAAAATATAATAAAAAATTACATGGTTAAAATTTTTAGATAAAAAAAATTAATTTTCAAAGTAGAAACTAATTTCAAACAAAAGTGTTTAATTTTTAGCAAAGGAGTTCAACTTTCAACCAAGTCATTAAATCGTCAACGAAATAATAAAATTTTCAACTAAAAATGATCAATTTCCAAACAAATAGTTTAATTTTCAACTACAAGAGATAAATTTTACAAAAAT
>CAKNYM010052305.1:86041-96496 GCA_932195095.1 Andricus curvator
TTCTGTGGTTCGATTCCCAGCGGAGCGAAAGGAGATCTTTCATCAGAAAAAAAATATTAAAAATAATTTTTAATTCATATCTCCATCTAGTCTGAAAAGACGTTACAAATTTTCTGTTATTGTCTGGCGATAATACAGATTCCTTGAAAAATTTGATTTACTACCTGGTAAAAGAATGCGTGTATTTTCTGAAAGAAGTTTCTTCTTTCTATCTCTCTAGTAGCTTAATGGGAAAGCACCCGACCGGCAATCGGAGGTTCTGTAGTTCGATTCCCAGCGGAGCGAAAGGAGAAGATCCTTTATCAGACACAAATTAATTGAAAATAATTATTAATTCATGCCTCCATCTAGTCTGAAAAGACGTTAAAACTTTTCTGGTATTCTCTGACTGTAATACAGATTCTTTGTAAATTTTATTTAGAATCGTCAATATAAGTGAATCGAGTTGAAACTCAACATTTCTCTTCAGAATTAACCATAAAATACGAATAAAATTTTACTTTTCATGTCTGAAAAGACGTTACAAATTTTCTGTTATTGTCTGACGATAATGCAGATTTCTTGAAAAATTTGATTTATCACCTGGTACAATAATGCGTGTATTTTCTGAAAAAAGTTTCTTCTCTCGATCTCTCTAGTAGCTTAATGGAGAAGCACTCAACCGGCAATCGGAAGTTCTGTGGTTTGATTTCCAGCGGAGCGAAAGAAGAAGATCTTTTTTCAGAAAACAATTAATTGAAAATAATTTGTAATTTATATCTCCATCTCGTCTGAAAAGACGTTCAAAATTGTCTGTAATTGACTGACGATAATACAGATTTCTTGAGAAATTTCATTTACCACCTGACACAATAATGCATGTGTTTTCTGAAAAAAGTTTCTTCTCTCGATTTCTCTAGTAGCTCTATGGGAAAGCATCTGACCGGCAAACGGAACTTCTGTGATTCGATTCCCAGCGGAGCGAAAGCAGATAATCTTTTTTCAGAAAACAATCGATTTAAATAATTTTTAATTAATATCTTCATCTAGTCTGAAAAGACGTTAAAAATTTTCTGTTATTCTCTGACGATAATACAGATTCTTTGTAAATTTTATTCAGAATCGTCAATATTTGGTAAATCGAGTTGAAACTCAACATTTCTCTTCACAATTAGCCATAAAATACGAATAAAATATTACTTTTCCTATATCACCTCCATAATTCGGGTTTATAGGGTCCCATAGAAATCCCATATAAGTTAAAAAATGCGCTTTGCGAGTTTTTAACGCTAATTATGATTTTTTTGCGTCTTCAAAAAATTCCAAATGTATCTGATATACAAAATACTAATTTATACTGATAATTAGATGTATAAAAAATTATGTAGATAATTTATTATTGTTTTAAAAATTTTTCTCTTAGAATAGAGATAGAAAGTTGCGGTTTCTTTAAGAATTTTCCACTTCTTGTCCAATTTTCAATTAGAGTGAGGTAATACTTAATTATTGTTAACAAAAATAATTTGTTATCAGTGTTAATGACATTCTCTTAGAATATTGCTAGAAAATTGCAGTTTTTTCAAAAAAATTTTACTTTTTGTCCAATTTTCAATAAGAGTGAGTTGAATAATTAATCAATTTTAACAAAATTAATTGTTTAAACCATTTTTTATTATTTGTAAGGATATTTAATTTGAATAACGCTAGAAAAATGCGGTTTTTTCTGAAATTTTCAGCTATTAGTCTATTTTTGAAAAAGAGTAAGTAAAATTTTTGTGAATTTCTTTAATATCTTTCTAAAATATCTGCAAAATCTTTGTAATCTATTTAAATTTTCAGATTTTCAGATTGAAACATTTTGTAATTTTTGGTATTCTTGTGAAATCTCTGAAACCTGTGAAATCTTCTGAAATCTTTTACAATATTTTGAAATATTTTGGAAATCGTGGAAGTCTATTGAAATCTTTGAAAGATCCTGAAATCCTCCAAAATCTTTAAAAGCAACAAAAATCTTTTAAAATCATTTCTAATAAAATCTATTAAAATTTTCAAAATCTTTGTGAAATAATTTCAAATCTGTTGAAATATTTGCGAATTTCTTTGAAAACTGTTTAAAATCTTTGAAAGCATTGATATCTTTCAAATCTACTTAAATCTTTGAAATTTGTTGAAATCTTGGAAATATTTGTGAAATCTTTCTAAAATATTGGCAAAATCTTAGAAATCTTTGACATCTTTTCAAATCTTTGAAATCATTTATATTCTTCAAATCTATTCAAATCTTTGAAATCTATTGAAATCTTTGAAATTTCTTGAAATCTTTTGAATATTTGTAAAAAATTCTGATTTTTAAAAAATATTTGTGAAATATTTGTGAAATCCCTTGAAATCTTCAAACTATATCTTAAATCTTGGAAATCTTTGAAAAATCTTAGATATCATCTGGAATCTTTTAAATTATTTGAAATCTTTTAAATATTTGTAAAATTTGTTCATTTTTCACAAAATATTTGTGAAATCTTGTTGAAATCCTTTGAAATCTTTAAACTATATTTTAAGTCCTTGAAATCTTCGCAAAATCTTTGAAATCATCTGGAATCTTTAAAAATCTTTTGGAATCTTTGTGAAATCTTCGTGAAATATTCGTGAAATCTTTGTGAAATATTTGGAAATCTTTAAAATATTTTCGAATTAGTTTCAAATATTTTGAACTCTTTATGAATTTCTTTGAAATCTTCTTAAAAATTTTAAATCTGTGTGGAATGTTTTGAAATCTTTGTGAATTTTTCAAAAAAACTTTCTGAAATCTTTTACATCTTTACGAAATCCTTGATATCTTTCGAAATATTTTAAATATTTTGGAATCTCTATGAAATCTTTTTAATCTTTCAAAGAATTAAAATCTCTACAAATGTTCTGAAATCATTGATATTTTTTAAATATATTGAAATATTTGAAATCTAGCGAAATCTTCAGAATAATTGTGAAATCATTGTGAATTTCTTTATTATCATTCTAAAATATTTGCGAAATCTTTGAAACCTTCTGAAATCTTTGAGAATTTCTTTTAAATCCATACCCCTCAATCAAAACTAATTGATTTTTTATAATAATGAAAATGATATGAATATGTATGTATGTATACCATTAAGCCATTTCCCTTTCAGGGTAGGCGTGACACTACCCGATTCGGGTAGGGTTTCTAGGTGGATAGTTTTCTTGTAGTTATAAATAACTACAAGTTTGGGCTCACCACACCCATAATATGCCAACAGCACACAGTATTCTCGAATGGTCACCCATCCAAGTACTAACCGCGCCCAACGCTGCTTAACTTCAGTGATCTGACGAGAACTGGTTTTTTCAGCGTGGCATAATTCATTAATAATTATTTAATAATTTCTTTTACTAATATGCATTAAATATTTATCGTCAAACATCAATAAAAAATTTTGTTTTTACAACAGGCGAAAAATTAACAATTTTCAATATTATCGCTGCATTATTTGAATTGAAATACATTTTTTTTTAAACCAAAACATACTTAAAAAGATAAATTTTCAACAAAAAAATTGAAGAATCACATTAACAGTTAAACTAATTAATTTTCAACTAAGAAAAAGTGAATTTTCGACAAAATAGTTAAATTTTCAAGCAAAGTCATGAATCTTCAATAAAAGAAATACATTCTCAACAAAAAGTGCAATAATTCATATTTCTACAAAAAAATGTGTTGATTTGAAATCAAAACGAAAAAATAAGAATTTTTGATGAAAAAGTTGAATTTTCTTTCCAAAATATGCATTTCATAGAAAATAAATTTAATTCTTAATGCAAAAAAGACGAAAAGTGAATTTTTAAGTTGAAAAAGATCAATTTTTTAACAAAAATGTAATACCCACATTTTTAGTCAAAAAAATTCATTGAAAAAAAATACTTTCAACAAAATAGTTAAATTTTCAAACAAAGTGATGAATCTTTGATAAAAGAAATAAATTATCAACAAAAAATGCAATAATTCATATTTCTACAAAAAAAAATATTTTGATTTGAAATAAAAAACAGTTGAATTCAACCAAAAAAAAAGAATTTTTGACCAAAAAGTTGAATTTTCTGCCCAAAATATGCATTTCATAGAAAAATAATTTAATTCTTAATGCAAAAAAGACAAAAAGTGAATTTTTATGTTAAAAAGATCAATTTTTTAACAAAAATGTAATACCCACATTTTTAGTCAAAAAAATGCATTGAAAAAAAATTCTTTCAACAAAATAGTTCAATTTTTGAACAAATTAATTAATTTTTAACTAAAATAATGAATCTTCAACCGAAAATATTAATTTTTAGCCCAAGAGTTGAATTTTTAACCCAAAAGATGAATTTTCTACCAAAAAAGACAAATTTTCAACAAAATGAATGAATTTTCGTCCAAGAAGATTGAATGTCAATCAAAAGATATGAATTCTCGGCAAAAAATGGAATAGTTAAGTTTTCCGTTCAAAAAATTAATTTTTAATTAAAAAGAAAAAAATAATTTTCAATTAAAGAAATTAATTTTCAAACAAAAAGATTAATTTTTGACAAAATACATAAAATTTCAACCAAATTTTGAATTTTTAAAGGAATTTTCAACCTAATAGTTAAATTTTCAACAAAAAGATAAATTAGTCAACAAAGAGGTTAATATTCTACCATGAAACGAAAAGTTTAAAAAAAATGAAGTGAAGAAGATAAGTGACGAAAATGTTTTTAAAAACTTGAAAGACGAAAATTATATTGAATATCTGAATTATTATTAAATTTCTACCATGTAAGATAAATTTTTAACAAAAAAAAAATGGTTAAATTTTCAGTTTTTTCAAACAGACTTTCAGTTTCTTCAAATAGACTTCGAATTTCTTCAAATAGGCTTCGAATTCTTTCAAACACAATCCGAATTTTTCAAATAGACTTTGCATTTTTTTTAATACACTTCGATTTTTTTCAAAAAGGTTTCGAATTTTTTCAAATAGAATTCGAATTTTTTCAAAAATAGACCTTGAGAACCTGGAAAAGTCATTAAATTTCGAAACCGTTCTTCCGTACCAAGCCAGGGTGGACATCGATCCAGAGAAGTCCGGAAATTAACTGGGCCACAGTGAGCCTTCAAACAAAAGGTTAATTAGTAATTAGTTGGCAGTAGGGGATTACATTATCAGATAACATGACGAAAGTCATTATTAATGAAGTACTCCCCTGGGTCAAAATAATTACCGAAAGTATCAATGAACGTTGGGAGAATAATTTTGATTTGGAATATAATCAATAAATCTCATTCGAATATCATTAACAGTTAATTGGAACTCTGACTCGAATTACGATCTGAAATCTAACATAATCTATGTGCTTTGTGGCTTCTATAATCCCATCTGCAGAGTGTCACTGGTTCTTGTTAAATACTCTAGAGAGCTTCCGTCTAAATCCGGCTTAATTCAGAAATGCATAACTACACTGATTTAGTAGCCTGATTAAAGGTTTATTAGCCTAATTAATATACACATTGCACAACATGCCAGTGAACATTTTATTTATCAAATAATTTCCATTTTTCAGTTAAGGGAGCGTTCACATATTACGTAATATTATTTTCGAACTTTTTAATGCCACCCCCCCCCCCCCCCCTTAACAACGTTACGTAACATTTTTAGTATTATGTTTGAAAACATAATGGACGTTTTCTAAATGAAATAAAAAAAGGTTTTTTAAGATCCTTTCGCTCCGCTGGGAATCGAACCACAGAACTTCCGATTGCCGGTCGGCTATTGGAGAGATCGAGAGGAGAAACTTTTTTCAGAAAATACACGCATTATTTTGCAAGGTGGTACAAATCAATTTTTTAAAGTAATCTGTATTATCATCAGAGAATAACAAAAAATTTTAACGTCTTTTCAGACCGGCAATTGGAAGTTCTGTGGCTCGATTCCCAGCGGAGAGAAAGGAGAAAATCTTTTTTCAGAAAAAAATTAATTAAAATAATTTTTAATTCATAGCTTCATCTAGTCTGAAAAGACGTTCGAAATTTATGTTATTCTCTGATGATAATACAGATTCCTTGAAAAATTTAATTTGTACCACCTTGCAAAATAATGCGTGTATTTTCTGAAAAATGTTTCTTATCTCGATCTCTCTAATAGCTTAATGGGAAAGCATCCACTGGTAATCGGAAGTTCTGTGGTTCGATTCCCAGCCGAGCGAAAAAAGAAGATCTTTTTGCAGAAAAAAAATTATTTAAAATAATATTTTGATGTAAAACTGAATATTTTTTCAATCTTTTTTTTAGACATACAAATATTGAAGTTACCTAATGAAAGTAGTAAGTACGAATTGAAATTAACCAATTTAAAACTTTTTGTCAATACCATAAAGAATGCAAAATACAATTAATAATATAACATACAAATTTCAAATAATTATTTATTTGTTGAAAGTTTTTGATCTCTTAAATTCGAGTTGAAATTAAATTCTGAAAATTGGGAACAATAAAATAAATATTATCAGTTTGTTTTTAAATTTATATAAATATAATTTTGATAAGATTCTTGAGAAGATAAAAAAAAGATTTTTGAATATTTCAGATGTTTCAAAAGATGTTTCATTCTAGAAGATTGAAATTTTTATTTTTCATTTTATAGGATTTCACAAAATATAAGGAAGAATTTCAGTCTTTTTAAAAGATGTTTAGGACTTTAAGAAGTTTGGAAGAAATAAAAAATTACGTGGTAAATTTTCGGAAATGTTTCCATGTTTTTAAATTTTTCTAATGTATTTAAAACGTCTCAAATTCCTAAAAATATATCTAACTGACTCGAATTTTTCTTAAAATTTGGAAAAATCGTTCATAATGTGAAAAAAATTGCCTTATAATCTTCTCAATTTTCCCAGAAATTTTAAGAAAATTTTTTTATTCTCTTGAAACCTTTCGAAATTATTTTTAAGCTTCTAAAGTTTATTTTTGAAACCTTTAAATATCTGCATTTCTATAAATTTGTTAAAGCTTAAAATTCTTTTTGATTCTCTTCAATTCTATTTAATATTTTTTGAATTTTTTTCATTTATTTTTCATTTTTTAATCTTACCAAACTGAAACTTTTGCACTAAAATTTTCTCCACTCTTTTTCGAAATTTTAGGGAATCCTTTGATATGTTTGAAAAACTTTTTTTATTTTCTCTTAAATTTCATATTTTGAAATGAAAAAATTATTAAAAATTTTCACACGAATATTAAGAAAGTTCTTTTTTTAATCTTGTCATACCTTTCAAACCTTCTAATCTTCAAAAATTATTCCAATTTTTCCTGATTTTTTTTTTTGAATCCTGAAAAATTAAAAAAATTGCCTTAGAATCTTTCAGATTCTTCTTTGAAAATAAATTATTTTTTTTTAAATGTTTTGGAATCTTTTTAAATAATTTCTTACAATTAATTTTCCGGAATAAAAAATTATTTTCATTTTTCCTAAGAACCTAAAAAAATTTTGTTAATTTCCGTGAAACCTTACAAAATTTTTAAAAAATCTTTACAAGGTTTCAATTGTGTTTGAATCGTTTCAAAAATTTTGAATATCTCTCAAACTTACATTTTTTCTCAAATTATGTAACATGGCAAAATTGCAAAATTTTGGCTTTAAAATCGTTTACGCTCTTTTTAAAAATGTTAGGAAATAATTATAAATGTTTTGTAATCTTTTTTAATTTTCTCTTACAATTTATTACAAAAGAATCATTTAAAATTTTCATCATGAATCTAAATAAAATTGTTTTCATTCTCTTGACACTCTACAAAATTCAGTTTACCTAAAAAAATTGTTAATTCTGAAAAATTTAAAAAATTGTCTCAAAGTCTTCCATATTCTTTTTCGGCACGTTTTGAAATCTTGAAAACTTAAAATTATTCTTCTCAAACAAAACCTAAACCATTTAAACTTTTTCAAGAAATCTTGAAAAAAATCTAATCTGCTAAAATCTTTCATAATTATGAAAAACTTCTATTTTTTCCGAATTCTTCAAAATAAGTTTTTGCCCTTATATTAGTAGTTTGATAATGTTAACGAATATAATTTTCAGTTAAAAAAACTAACAACAACAAAGTTTAATATTTAACAAACAAGAATCATTTTCTACTAAATAGCAAATTTTTCAAAAAAATAGTTTCAATGAAGCGGTTGAATTTTCAATAAAAAAATAAATACATTTTCAACCAAAAATCGAATCGTTACATTTTCAGTTTAAAAGACTAAAAAAAATGATTTCTTAATTAGTTAAATTCAAATTAGAAAGAAGAATTTTTGACAAAGAAGTTTCATTTTAAGCAAAATAATTAATTTTTTAGAATTTTTTAGAAAATAGTTGCCTTTTGTACCAGAAAAGAAGAATTTTCAGAAAAAAGTTAATGTTCAATCAAGAAAGATGAATTTCAAATAAAACAGTTGAATTTTAAATAAAAAAAAAAAATGTAATCCAAAAATCAAATCGTTAAGTGTTAATTGAAAAAGAAATAATTTTCAAAAATGTATTCCAAAAAGTAAATCGTTAAGTGGTAATTTAAAAAGAAATAATTAAAAAAAACATTCTTAATTAGTTGAATACAACTCAAGATGACGAAATTTTTAACAAAATAGTTTAATCCCAAAAAAATGATGAATTCTTAACAAAAAATATTTATTTAAGGAAAAAAGAATAATAATTTCAAATAGAATAGTTAAGCATAATGATATAGTTTAAGTTTCATGGAAAAAGTTAACTTTTTTACCTAGGAAGTTTAATTTTTAAACGAAAATATAAACTTTTGACGAAAAAGTTAATTTTCAACCAAATATTTCAATACACGAAAAAATAGTTGAATTTTAAAATAAAATTTGTTGATTTTTCAACAAAAAAGTGAATTATCAACAAAACATGCGATAATTAATATTTCAACAATAAAAAATATTTTAATTTCAAATAAAAACAGTTAAATACAAACAAAAAAGACGAATTTTGAATTAGTGACAAAAAATAAAACAATTATATTTTCAGGAAAGATAATGAATTCCTAAAGAAAAACAACAACATTTTTAGCAAAGTAGTATAATTTTCAACTGAAGAGATAAATTTCTTACTAGAATGATGAAGATTTAAAAAATTAATTAATTTCCAAGAAATGAGATTTTTAGCCAAACAGTTTATTTTTTAACCAAAAAGTTGAATTTCCAATAAAATAGTAGAATTTGTAATAAAATATTTGAATTTTCAATAAAAAAACAAAACTAAATTAAAAAAAAGGAATTCTCAATCAGTTAAATTCAACTAAAAACGATGAATTTCTAACAAAAATGTTGAGTCCTAAACAAAATAATGAATTTTTAACAAACAAGATTATTTTTTACCCAAATAGATGAATTTTCAATGAAATAGTTACATTTTCAAGCAAAAAAGTCGAATCGTTTAGAAAATATTTCACTTTTAAACCGGAAAAGGAGAATTTTTGAGCCGAAATATAATTTTTAATCAAGAACGATGAATTTGTAATGAAATAGTTGAATTTTCAATAAAAAATAAATAAATTTTCAAACAAAAATCAAATCTTTAAATTTTCAGTTCAAAAAAACTAAATTTTAACAAAAAAGCGAATTCGTAATCAGTTAAATTCAACATAAAAAGACGAATTATTAACAAAATAGTTGAATCACAAATAAAATGGTGAATTTTCAATAAACAAGATCAATTGTTTATAAAGATATAGTTTAAGTTTTAACCGAGAACTTTATTTTTCACCTAACAAGTTTAATTTTCAACCAAACATTTAAATGAATAAAAGCTTTATATTTGTAAACAAATAGTTTAATTTTATAATAAATTGTTGAATTACTGAGCCACAGAGACAAATTTTCTATCAAAAAGTTGAATTTTCAATCCGACAATTTATGAATTTTTAACAAAAAAGGTAATTTACGTCCAAAAAGTTGAATTATCAAGTAAAATTAGAAATCTTCAACCGAATTTTTTTGTTCACAAAGCCATTTAAAACGAAACAAATTTGTTGATTTTTCAACCAAAAAATTAGTTTTCAACGAAACGTGTAATAGTTAATATTTAAACAAAAAAATATATTTTAATTTTAATAACAAGAAAAAAATTTAATTTAACCAAATAAGACGAATTTTGAACAAAATAGTCGAATCCTTAACTAAAACAGATCAATTATCAACAAAGCTATTGCCACTGGAACTCAATTTAAAATATAAAAATCAAAATTTACAAAAAATACAAAATTACAAAATAATACAAAAAATTTTTAAATACAAAGACAAATTAGACAAATCAAATTTTTTATTCGAAATGATAATTTTTCGAGCTGGAAAAGGGAAGGGAAAAGTTCTGTCGCAGCCTATCCCTTTTCCAGCTTTATGATTTCTCGAGGGGCCATTCACTCTGAAATCAGACGAATCTTTGCCAACGATT
>CAKNYM010052305.1:101496-123299 GCA_932195095.1 Andricus curvator
TTATGCTTTTTGCATTTGATTTCATACCGATTTCAAACGCTAAAACCACTTGATTCGAGAGTGAATGGCCCCTCGTGATTTCTTTACAAAAATTGCAGAATTACTTTATTTGAAAATTTAGGATCAAAAAGTCTTTTCTATTTGTGCGTCAACGAATTATGTGGATCAAAAAAGTTTGTCTGTTTGAAACAGAGGATTCAAATATTATAAATCAGCATAACCTCCTTAATCTTCAATAAAGTTTATTAATATTATAGATCAATCGATTTGAATCAAATCAATGAATCTTTTCCGTTCTTGCATCAATTTTGAATTATGTTAATGAAAAAAGTTTCACTATAAAAACCCGATCTTTAAAATATATAAATTACCATAACTTTCCTACTCTTTAATAAAATGTATTAATATTATAAGTTAATCGATTCCTCTCGAACCAAGGAATGTTTTATATATTGCATCATCTTTGAATTATGCTAATATAAAAGGTTTTACTATAAATAACCCGATTTTGAAAATAGTTTGCATTACCATAGATCCCTTACTCTTCAATGAAATGTATTAATATTATAGGTCAATCGACTCGACTCGAATCAATACATTTTTTCTGTTCTTTCATCAACTTTGAATTATGAGAATGGGAACATTTTTATTATAAAACTCGATTTTCAAAATATATAAATTACCATAACTTTGCTACTTTTTAATAAAATTTTTAAATATTGTAGGTCAATCGATTCCTCTCGAACCAAGGAATCTTTTATATCCTTGCATCAACTTTGAATTATTTTGAAAAAAAAAGTTTTACTATAAAAAACCGTATTTTCAAATATTATGAATTACCATAACTTCTTTACTCTTCAATAAAATTTATGGATATTATAGGTCAATCGATTCGACTCAAATCAACACATCTTTTCTGTTCTTGCATCAGCTTTGAATTATGTTATTGAAAAAAGTGTTACTATAAAAATCGATTTAAAAAATATATAAATTACTATAACTTCCCTACTCTCTCATAAAATGTATTAATATTGTAGTTCAATCGATTTGTCTCGAACCAAGGATTCTTTTGTATTCTTGCATCAACTTTGAATTATGTTAAAGAAAAAAGTTTTACTATAAAAACCCGGCTTTTAAAATATTATGGAGTGCTAAAAAAAATGCAATAAATATTTTTGGAAATCCTTTGTCAGTTTCAAGATATTAGTGAGGAAAATGAGCCCTCCAAATTTCATCAATTTCTCTGCAACCGTTTTCTACTTATCTTCTTCACAAAAAGTGTGACATCCACACACATCCGGAGAATTGCTAAGAATATTGTATTAGACATTTTCAAACTAAGGAAGTTTTAATTAAATTAATTTAAAAATTTTGGAAAATGTTACCATTACAAAGCTTCCTCTACGAGGAAGCAGAAAGAAGAATTTTCAACTAAATACATTAATTAAGCTTTTATTATTGAATTCCATATGGTACCAATATGGTAAGTATAGTACAATATAGTACATTAATTTTATTTGCAAAACTGTATTTCCTTATTACTTTCCCTGCGTTGAGAGCATTTTGAGCTGTGAAGTATGAGTGTGCTAACCAGATGTTGACATTAGAAATTTATACCGGGAAATCAATCGCGTTGTGAGCTCTCTAATAAATCGACTTTAATAAATCAAAAATACTTTCACGACTTTCTTTCAATCTAAAACTCCAAACACGTACTCAGTATAAATTTGAAGAAGAAGCTGACTTGCCTTGACAAATATTACCCATTCTTTCTTTAGCGCGAGAATTGCCCTAGTAGGTAATATTGTATTTAATAGAACCTTTCATTCCTGCTTGCATAAATCATTAATGTACTTCAGAGATCACAGTCAGTCCTCTGTTCGAATAAAAAGTAGAAAAGAGAAAATCTAAAAATATATTTCACACTCAATTGAGATACTTTTGTTCATATAACATTGAATTCATAGTAACATTTTTTTCCTATTCGAAAAAATATGCCCACCTTCGGCCAGCATTGACTTGTTTTTATTTTACTTTGGAGACAATTCTCAAAGCACCTGCGGCACCAAAGGAATTTTTACTGCTGGATAGCTTTTGTTATTTTTGATAAGTTCTGTTAGAAACAAGTTATTACTGATATTAAATAAAGATTTTGGGCTAATAATTGAATTCGTCATTGTTTTAAACAATTGATTAGTGAAATACGAAATTGATAATGTTTTTTTTTTGCTTGAGTAAGTTCATTTTTTACTCTGTGTCTGCTATGCTATTTACTTCTATGCATAGCATAGAATAGCATAGCATGGAGCATAGCATAGCATAGAATAGCATAGCACAACATAGTTTATCGTAGCGTAGCATAACGTAACATAACATAACACAACACAATTCAACATAATGTAAAGTAAAATAACATAACACAACATAACGTAACATAGCGTAACATGACATACCGTAGCATAGCATACCATAGGGTAAAATAGCATAGCATAACATAACATAACATAACATATGAACCCATAATGAAAATGTTAATTCTTCAATTCTATGCCAGTTTCGGTTGAAAAAACCCGAGCAGAACCTAAGATTGTTCTAAAGGTTTAGATCTGCTTTGAAATCTAATGATTTTTATTGAAATAGTAGTTTCCGGTATCAAACGCCATCAGAACCAAATTTTTCTTTTGAAACTAATGTTTTTTATTTGAATTAACTGTTTTTTTGGTGAAAAGCGTGAACATAACCTCACATTTTTCCAAACTCAATAATCTTGTTTGAAGCTTATATCGATATCTCCGATGAAAACCTCAACCCACAATTGTACAAAAAAATTAATCTTCTTAAGAATCTAAAGATACTAACAATACCGTTAAAAAATAATGAGGTTACCTGCAATTGTTTAAAAATTATAAATATTCTTTGAAATCTAATGATTTTGTTGTAAAAATTGAAATTAAAAAAAAAAATACTAGCACCATCCGAAATTATTCAAGCTTTTAAATTTTATCATTTTAAACAAAAATAATTGCATACAAATTTATTGATTGTTTATTAAAAATTCCAATTGCAGGTGACACATGCTGAAGTAAGCTAAAGTTTTGAAAATAGTAAATATTCATTTAAATCTAATAATTTTGTATTAAAATAATTTCTCACGAGAAACAATCAATTAATATAACAGAAAATTGTTTAAAATGGTAAATCTTGTCTGACATCTAAAGATTCTTGACTGCAAATTTGTTAAAAATTGAGCAAGAAAAAAACAAGAATTTAACGTTAAAATTTGTGATTTAGGGAAAATAAAAAAATACGATAGAAAAATTAAGGGAGGGGATTTGGAGGTTGCCATCGTTCTTCTTATTTTATTCTTTTCATTTTTTTATGTGTTTTTTTTTTATTTGAAATGAAATTATTTTTATTTTAAAATACCAATTTTTGTTACAAAACGCTAACGTAACTTGCAATTGTATGAAACTTTAAAACCTAATGATTTTGGTTTAAGAAAGTTAATTTCTGGTAAAAGAAAACTGCAACGAAACCGCAAAATGTAAATTGATACAAAATTTTAATTCCTTGAAATGTAATAATTTTTCATTCAAAATAACTATATATTGTGTAAAACGCTAATATAACCTAAAATTGTTGAAAATTGGGAAGTTTGATAATAATCTTTGTTCAAAAATGCTACTGTTCGGCGACACAAACCAACACAACCTCAAATTTGTAGGAAGTTTGAATAATTTTTGAAACTTTATATGATTTTATTAACAATTTTTTTTAATTCTAATTTCCAGCAAAAAGCACTATTATAAAACATGAATGATATTTTAAATAATTCATTAGATAATTTGAAACTTTTGATTTAACCCTGTGATAGTATTTGAGAAACAGAAATGTTTCTTAATCTGCATGAGGTTATCTACATCGACATAAAAAAACCATTGATTATTGCGAAAAATTTTAGAAGAGAAATCCCAACGCAAATAATTCAGGTCAAAATTGTTTATTTGAATTTTTCACTATTTTGATATTTGAAGTATTTCCAAAAAACTGAACACGAGTAATTTTTACTGGAAAATAGGTAAAAATTTGTCAAATTTGTGAGCGCATAACTTATGACCTATTCGGGCTAGGTTTTAGAATTACTCGAATTTGCGTCTACTTTAATTTATTAAAATTGAAAATATTTTTCCGTGTAATGAACAGGTTTAAAAGTACAAATACAAAATTCAGGATTGGGGTTTTTAAACTCTTTTTGAACAAAATCAAAGTTCTTTAAACAGTCATTACTTGGCGCCTATTAGAGAATGATGTTTTTTTTTAGTTTTCTCAAAATCTATTTTTGCTTCAATTCTGCTGTTGAATAAATTGCTTTCCAATACAATGGGCGGGTTAGTCTACGCAAAAAACCTTTTTGAAACTTCTTTCAAAAATATTTCCGGGACGTGTCGTAGTAATTTCTAGAAAATTTAGAATTTTTATTAGGATCCCTTAATAAACCGTTTTCGCAAAAAAGCGCTTTGCCTACTCAATAGGGTGCAAAAGAACCAGATGCCTGGACTATAGAGCAGAATGGAAAACACAAATATGCAAATAATTACATTCAAATAAAAAATTATGAAAATGTACAATTTTCATAATTTACGCTTGGGTGTTACTTCTCAAAGTTGTTGCAATAATCAATTTTTTTGTCAATTTCATACTTTCTTTTAAAGATTTAGTCATTTTAAACTTGACTGTATAACCTAGAAAATCGTTAAACTGATTCGCTGTGGATTGAATTTTCAAAAATTTAAATTTCAGATATAAAAAACTTGAATAATGGAAAGCGAATCAGGTTTTCAATAAAAATGATACGAGATTTTCGACAATGATCGTGGCGCCACATTTTCAGACAGGATAAGACAAATATTAAACATTTTTTGTGTCATTATAACATATTCTAAGTTAAAGGATATATTATAAGTAAAAAATAAATTCTGAAGATATAGAAAAATAAATTCTGCTTTGAATTATGACGGTTTAAACTCAGTAGATCGATATTACAATTTTTTTTATGGTTCGAACAAGTTAAAAAAACACTAATGAACAAGAAGTAGGTAAAACAATGCTTCGTCCTCAGAGTATAATTATCGCTCAGAAAAAAACACGAATCCATTATTCTTTTCCAGTCTTGTTTGGTAGGAAATTTGCGCCTCAGGCAAAAAAATTTCTCCCTACATTTTATTAAAACCTATCAAATTTCCCAATGAAACTCTTCAAGTTTCAATTCCGAACTGATTTATCTCGAAAAAAATCCCACATTTTGTTCGAAACAAAAAATTTGATTTCTGACAAAAAAAAAACGTTGAGATAATCCAGAATTGTTAAAAAATTCGAAATCCTGTTCAAATTACAATCCTTTTTGTTTAAAAATGCCAATTTTCGATGGGAAACGTAAAACTAATGTAAAGTTGTTAAAACATGTTCTAAGCTCTTATGAATCTAATAATTTTTTATTAAAAATACCAATGATTTTAGACGAAGAATATTACTTAATATTGTATATCAGAAAATTGTACAAAATTGCTCACTGCTTAATAATATATATATATATACTAACATTTTAGAAAATCAATCAAATGGCACAATAAACAATTTAAAAGATAAACAAAGACTAGAGAAAAAACTTCAAAATTTAAAAATTAAAAGTAAAGTTCAGGTACCTATCAATATAAATAAACATAAAGATACAATTAATTCTGATTCTAAAGATCCTTGGATTATAAATGTTATCAATCTTGATATTCCAGACAAAGTTAATGATATTTTAAGGTTAGGTAAAAAATTTAGTTCTTCCTTTTTAACAAACAAACGTAAAATAATTTTGGACATTGTTAAAGATATAGAGTCAAATATTGGTTTAATTGAAAATACTGAAGATCGTGATTTGTTAAGACATAGAATAATTAATACATCATATAATTTTTTACAGAATAATAAAATAACTCATGTTGATAGAGTCTTAGCACAAAACATTAATAAAACACAAAAATTTACCAATTCTAATAAACAATTACTAATAACACATGCAGATAAAAGTAATATTACAGTAGTGCTTAAAAAGGAATCTCATGTTAAAAAATGCATGAATTATTAATTGATAATACAACATATGAAATATTAAATGAAAACCCTGAAAATGAATTTAAAAATAAAACATTTAAATTGTTCAGTTCTTGGCGAATTAATGGATATTTAGACGAAGATATATTACGCAGAGATATTTTAGTTCACGACACTAACCGCCTTCGAGTAATAAAAAGCACAAATGTTTCTCAATTTGTATAAGATTTACGATTTTTCTTATTGAAACGAATTATTTTTAGATTTAATTTTTGAAATTTTAAATTCAAGATATAAAACATCTTCTTGTAATAAAACCCAATCAGTTTTCCAACTATTTTTTCATTTTGCATCTTAACCAAATTTTCAACTTCTTCGCTAAGTTAGCTAAAATAACAGCCCTGAACTCAAAAAGCGAAATTTCAAAAGATTTCAAAACAATTCGAAGATAAAAGATTTTAAAATTATTTTTCACAATTCCACAAGATTTTAACATCAATGAGTTTCAAACATATTCCCAGACAGCTTTAGGGAATAAATAAAATAAAACTTCAAGGGACTTTTAGGGATGCCTAGGGACTTTTAAGGATTACAGGGATTTTGAAAAATTCAAAGGATTTCAAAAAATTTAAGGAATTCATAGGATTTCGCCATATTTAAGGGATTCATAGGATTTAAAACGAAATTATAAAATTTTTAGACATTTCTATGAATTTCTGAGCAATAATCGCTCTTTGCGAATCTTGAAAAATATCTATTTTCTTAAGTTTTTTTAAGCATTTCAATGGATTTGACAAATATTGGTATACGATGGAAGGTTTAAAAGGATTCCACGCGATTTTATGGAAAATTCATATCATATACCAAATTTTAATAATATCTATCACCTTGATTTACTATTTTTAAAATTTCGTGACCCTATTTTTCTACTATTTTTCAAAACTTATGCTACTATTAACACTATTTTAAATGTATGGAATAAGCCTGAAGCCTGTGTAATTAAATACTTATTACAAGAAATGTTTAGAGAAAAAAAAAATATTGCTTCCAATTATGACAGTTTTAACTCAGTAGATCGATATTACAATTTTTCAAAAAGGTTTAAACTAGTTTTAAAAAACAATTATGGAAGAGAAGTGACTAAGACAATAACGTGGCCTCAGAGTGTAATTATCGCTCAATGCATGATACCAATCCATTATTAGTAATATATGTATATAATTATAACATAATTGTGGAAATTTCAAAGAAATGTGAAATAATTACACAATGATTTGTGTATGCCTTAGGTTACTAAGGAAACTAAGGTTAAATTGAGTCTACTGACAAAGGTGGGAACAAAGGTAGTAAGAAACTATTTCTCTCTGTGATAATGCTGTCAAACGCAATATTGAAGACTTTTGCAATTTTAATTTTTATCATTAATTTTCGAGGAGTGTCAAATGATCCAAAATGGATTCGTCATCTTGTGAACTATATCAAGAAAGATTTGAATGTCTTTCAAACAGTGATAATAATAATTGATGATTCTACTGAAAGTCATGAATCAATTTCAGACATCGCAGGAAAGATCCAGAAACATCTCCCCAGCAAGATCATCACTTCAACAAATCAAAAACTGACACAATTATTGGATCGAAACCTGATAACTGCGGATTTATTTATCACAATTCAATCCATGAAAGTAAAACAACCGATTCATGCATCAACGGAATTCCTGATTCAATTATTAGCACGTCAAATCCGACCAAAATGTTTGATGATCTTCTTGGCAGTGAAAGAAAACCTGAATTATAGAGCTATACTTGAATATATGTGGTCCAATTATTTCTTGGACTTGACGATTATTGCAATTACAGAAAAAGAAACAGGTCACAAAGGTTTGAAGCGGAATATTAATCGATTTTCTACGTTACATTTCTTGAATCCGTTCAATGAGACCTACACTAAACAAAAATACAAGGAGGAAATGGAATTATTTCCGAAAAAACTACTGGATCTGAATAAATTCGAAATTAAGGTTGGGTCTTTCAATTATCCACCGTTTGTTCAAGTTAAACGGAATTCTTCAGGATATCCCCTGGAAGTTTCTGGATCAGACGCTGTATTCGTGAGAGCAATTGCCAAAAAAATGAACTTCATATTATCAGAAGTTCCATCTGGAGGGGAATCGTTTGGTCATTGGAGTTGTGATGTAGAAACTAAAGCGACCGGGTTACTAAAAATGTTATGGCGCAATGAAATCCAATTCATTACTAACCAAGGAGGCATCATCAATAACTGTGAAAAATCAAGCAAAGGCAGTGTAAGTACTGGAACAATAAAAATCTGTGCTTTGGTACCAATTACAAATGATGAGAATTATTCTTCATCTCCTTCAATGAAATGGATTTACTTGATCATAGTGCTTCTAACCATCTGGATCATCACTGGCTTATTGAAATTCCAAAAAGATATTTGGGCTTGGTTCGAGATACTAAGAGCAATGTTAGGATTCTCCGTACCTCAAGAACCTAACAGTTTTCCGGAAAGAATTGTATTCCTTTCAATTCTTATTGCGTTTTCAATATTGGCTTCCAACATCTTTGCAATGATAACGGACCTGAAGCTGACCAAGAAACCGGAGATAAGCATTGACACTGTAGAAGAATTGATCAACTCAAACCTTACTCCAATGATACAAAATAATTATGCAGTCGCCTTGATGTTATTGAATAATTCCCGTCATACAGCATTAGTGAATAAATCTGTCCTTTCTATAAGCGATCAGGAATGTATAGATATTTTACTGAAAAGCAGGAATGTGACTTGTATTCTTAAGGAATCACTAGCGCAAATTGCAATTCAGAACCATAAAGACGCATATGATAATGATGTGATGAAAATTGTCGAGGAAAGATTATTATTTACGATAAACGTTTTCCACTTTGAAGCCAGATCGCCGTATCTAGCAAAATTTAACGAAATTATGGAAAGGCTATCAAGAGCAGGTTTCGTCAAGCATTGGGAGGAGCAGGTTTTGCGACCTTCGAGAAAGTTAACAAAATGGGGAAGTGATGAAGAGCTTGATTCAGTCAGTGTTCTGAATCCACTAATATTTTTTTTGACTCTTGGATACATACTTTCGATTGTCGTTCTTATTTGTGAAATAATTGCGAATTATATTGAAAATCGAATCCACGCATCTGTATTCTTCTGCACGCAAGGAAGTGTTTCTTAAAGACAATTTTTTGTTGCATTATGCTAGTTAATTTTTGTTTATTGAGGTTTTCCGGGGTGAATCGGAACTTTGAATAAAAAATCATTGAATTTCAGAGAAGATACAACATTTTGAAACAATTTTAGGTTATATAATGTGTGTAAATTTCAAAGAAGATTTAAAAGATTGGAACGATGTTAGGTTATTTTAGCATTTTTGACCGGAAATAAGTTATCTTGAAAGTTAGGTTTGAAAGAGAATTTGCAATATTAAACAATTGTTTGTTATGTTATGTCAGAGTTTTTCATCTAAAATTGCTGTTATTAATAAAAAATCATTTGATTTCAAAGAATATCGATAATATTTAAACAGTAATAGGATATTTTAGCATTTTTCGCCGAAAATCTGTTATTTTGCAAAAAAATAATTTGAATTCAAAAATTGAACTTACAATTTTCAACAACTTTGGGATATATGAGTAGTTTTCTTCGGATATTAAATCTGAAGTTAAGATAACAATTTTCATCAATTAGCAAAAACGAAGTTCTTGCTATTCCTTGCTATTATTTTATCTTATAGATACTACTAAATACAAAAATTTTGCAATTGTATTGATTATTTGTTTTAAGGTAGTTATCGTGCCAAAAATCAGATCACAGAAAAAAGGTTTCTCTGTTATTTTAGAAATGTAAGTAACATTACTGATCCTGTTCTTGAACAAAAATGTTATTTTAACAATGTTTTTTGCAATTGAATTTTTGGATACTATGGCTTGATTAACTTGTGGCTTATTTTTTTGGGAAAACATCTACGATTCCACTGGTAAGAAGCGATAGTAATACAAAATTTACCTAAAACAACTATTGTTCAACTTGTTTTTTTTCCGTAAGTTATAAACTTAAAAAAAAAGTAATGTTTTCTCCAGAAAACTTTTCTCTTCTTAGAGACCTAATTTATGGCATGAAAACTAACTTGATTGAAAAATTGTGAGAGACAAAACAAATCACACTTGTTTTTTTGGTAGTATAATAAAATGTGTGGCTTTTTATTGAAATGGTTTGTTCAATAATGTTTGTTCATTAAAGTAATATTTTTAAATGGAGAAAGTTCTCCTTAAAAAAAATACCTTCTTTCCGAAGAAAAATTCTCCTACTTTTACAAGCGTTTTAACACATTTCCATACATCCAATTTCTTTCAAACTGTGTTAAATACGCATTTCCGACAAAAATACAAAATTTTGTCAAATTTAAGACGAAAGTAAATTTTAAAAAAATGTACATGAAATTCTATCAAATTTGATTTGTTACCACTCCTCCTTCCAACAAGATTTTATTTGACTTGGTATGTAAGTATATATTTATGAATGTTGAGTTAAGTTTCGCAAACTATATAAAATTTAAAAAAATTTAAAAATTTGAATTTAAAAATTTAAAGAATTAAAAGAAAAGAATTAAAAGAATTTTAAAAAAAAGAAGAAGATTAATTGAAGAAATATATGTTATTTCTTACCATTAATTTATAAACTACGCGTCATTAAAAAAATTAATCATAACAAATTTGTAGATCACTTTTGGGTGAAAAACTTTTGTTTATTAATTTATTCGTATCTTGTCTTGGTTCTCAAAATTTTAATTTAACCATTTTTAATGTTATTTTGTTGGATTAATACAAAAAACTGCAGGTCCTGTCAAAAAATAATCAACAACAAATTTGTAGATCTTCTTTGATTCAACAATTTTTATTAGTCCATTTTTTCGTATCTTGCATAGTTTGACCGCAAAATTGATTTTCTTTTTAATAATATTTTCCAGGATTAAAACGAAAAAGATGTGTCCTATCAAAAAAATGGTCTCCGAAAAATTGATTCATCTTTTTCAGATTGATAATTTTGCTTTTCAACATTTTTTTCATAACTCGTATAGTTTTCCTGGAAAATGGAATTTTTTATTTTCCAAAAAGCATTTTTCGTGGATAAACTCAGAACCGTTGGTCCAAAATGTCCTTTTCCTTCAGATCTTCAAAAAGTTCAAAAATCAGTTCTTCTGATTTAGTATGTCTCAAAATGTGGAGATTTGATGAAAACCGACAAACTCAAATTTTACATAAAACTAATACCTTCTCATTAGGATAAGGATGTAAAAAAGAAACAACATACCACTACTCCTTCCACCAAACTTTTATTTAAATTGGTATATGGGTATGCATGTGTGTATCTTGAGTGAAATCTTACAAGTTCTATCAAATTTGAGTTGGCAAAATTAAAAAAAAAAAAAAAAAAAAAAAAACCAACAATGCTTCTTCCCACAAAATTTTATTTGACTTTGTATCTGCCTATCATGTATGCATGTATCAATGCATGTAGATTAAATCAAATCTTGCAAATTATATCAAATCAAATTAAAAAAAAAAATAATAATAAAATAAAATTAGATAAAAAAAGAAAAATCCTACCCCTACTCCTTCCCACGAGCTTCCTTTTTACTTGGTATGTGGGTATGTATGTATGTATGAATGTATTTTGACTCAAATCTAGCAAATTCCATCAAATTTGAGTTGAAAAATAATAATAAAAAAAAACTGTTATTAAATTATACTAAACTAGCTGTGTATTCGATCACGAGTGTTTCCACTTTGCTTGGATTCATAATTATATGGTGCTCATTTAACGAGCACTTTGCTTCCCGTTAGCAAATGTATTTGCTTCCTCATAGAGGAAGCATTAATGATTTTTTTCAATAATAGACAAACCAAAGACTTCATTTTGATCAATTTGAAAATAGAAATTTAAAAAAAAAATAAAAATAATACAAAAAATTGTTTTAATACAAAGCCTATTTCAAAATTTATGATCAAAAAGTCTTCTCTATTCATGCGTCAACTTTGAATTATGTCGATGAAAAAAGTTTTTCTGTTTGAAACAGATGATTCAAATATCATAAATGAACATAACTTCCTTAATCTTCAATAAAGTGTATTATTATTATAGATCAATCGATTTGCCTCGAATCAAGGAATCTTTTATATTCTTGCATCAACTTTGAATTATGTTAGTGAAAAAAGTTTTACCATAAAAATCCGTATTTTCAAATATTATGCATCACCATAGCTTCCTTATTCTTCGGTAAAATGTATTAATATTATATGTCAATCGATTCGACTCGAATCAACACATCTTTTCTGTTCTTGCATCAAATTTGAATTATGGCACTGAACAAAGTTTTACTATAAAAAACTGATTTTCAAAATATATAAATTACCATAACTTCTCTACTCTTTCATAAAATACATTAATATTGTAGGTACATCGATTCGTCTTGAAACAAGGAATCTTTTATATTCTTGCATCAACTTTGAATTATGTTGAAGAAAACAGTTTCACTATAAAAAAACGTATTTTCAAATATTATGCATCACCATAGCTTCCTTATTCTTCGGTAAAATGTATTAATATTATAGATTAATCGATTCGGCTCGAATCAACACATCTTTTCTGTTCTTGCATCAAACTTGAATTATGGCACTGAAAAAAGTTTTACTATAAAAAACCGATTTTCAAATTATATAAATTACCATAACTTCCCTACTCTTTAATAAAATGTATTAATATTATGGGTCAATCGATTCGTCTCGAACTGAGGAATCTTTTAAAATTCTTGCATCAACTTTGAATTATTCTCAAGTTTTCCCGTTTTAATACCCTCTGAACCCAAAAAACAGATTTTTAAGAATGTGCCGGACTCTCTGCATGTCTGTATGTCTGTATGTATGTCTGTGATCACGATAACTTTTCAAATAAATAATCTATTGAAATGGCCTTTGGTCTACTCTCCAAGTGTCCTAAACTGAACGTCAAGTTCGTTAGCCAGCCATTTTGGATGAATCTTCAAAAGGTGAAAGCACTTCCAAAATTTTTGAGACACTCGAACAATTTATACTTACAACTTTTCTCGACGAAAATAAAATTAACAGAGTTATAGCATTTTCAAAATCTAAAAAAAAAAATGAATATTTTGAGCCAAGCAACGCACGATATGAAAAAGGCATCAGAACAAAAACGTTGCTTTTTGAAAGCCCTACAAAATTATTATAACAACTTTTTGATTTTTTGTCAAAAATCGAAAATTTTGATCGCACAAAAAATAATGAAAAATAAAAAATTCCATTTCTTCTTCAAACTATGCAAGATACAAAAAAGATGAATTTACAAAAATTATGCACCTACAAAAAACCTGCAAATTTGTTGTCGATCACTTTGTAGGAAATGTAGTTTTTGTTTTATTGGTAAAAAAGCAAAACCAAAAATGAAAAAATGAAATTTTTTGACAAAAGACACAAGCTACGAAAAAAATAATGAAACAAAAGTCGTTCACCCAAGAAAAGCTAAAAAATTTGTTGTTAATTATTTTTAGATGAAACGCATAGTTTTGGTTTTAATCGTAAAAATAAAATTAAAAAATTAAAAATGTTGGACAAACGACACAAGCTGTAAAATAAATAAAAAGAAATACGCGCCTCATCCAAAAAAGAGCTGCAAATTTGTAATTATTTATTTTTTGATAGGACGCGTAGTTTTTGATTTAATCGTAAAAAATAACATTAAAAATAAAAAATTACATTTTTTTAAAAAAGACACAAGGTACGAAAAACATTAATAGACAAGAGTTGTTCAGCCAAAAAAGATCGACAAATTTTTCAATTATATTTTTTGCATAGGACGAGTAGCTTTTCTTTTATATGTAAAAAAAGAGTTTTAACAAAATTAAATTTTTGGTGAAACGACGCGGGAGACGAAAAAAATGAGGAGACAAAAGTTTTTTAACCAGAAAAGATCTACAAATTTGTTATAAACTCTTGTTATAAAAATATACTAAAAATAAAAAAATTAACTTTTTGTAAAAAGGACGCAAACTTTAAAAACAATTTATTTAACAAAATTGTTCGCCTAGATGATTTCTACAAATTTGCTTAGAACCACTTCAGGCTAGGATGCCTATTTTTAGATTGAATCGTAAAAAATAACATTGAAAAGAAACAAATTAAATTTATTATTTATATTATTTATATAGACTAATAGATTTATATAGACTAAAATTTAATGCAAAATAAGAAACGACATTAAAGTGATCACGATAGATAAAATTTGTACATTATCTCGCAATATCTAAATAAGCAATCCCACGCCGAGGCACATAAATCGAGTGCGAAGCACGAGACACTTGATGAGAATGTGTTCGTTAAAGCCCAAGGAGTTTTAACAAAAGAGAATTCACAATCACCAAATTACAGTTGTCGATGCTTTGACCTTCAATTTTAAGAAGTCTGGGCACAAATGTGGGGAAAATACAAAGACCGAAGGCGTAGTGTGATGTAAATACATTAAAAAAAAAATAAAAAATGAATAAATAATAAAAAAAATTATAAAACTTGCGAGCGCAGCAGATTTCTTTTCCTACATTTTAACTGCTGAACTACTGTGATCCATGGTACCTATCAAATAAGGGTTTCTATAATCAGATAACTGGAGGTATGCTGAAATAATTCAGGAAGATGAAATTAATATGGATTATTGGTGTTACTTAAAGCTCCCGTGCTAGAAAAGCGAGGGGTTCGAATTATCTCGTAGACCGCAAGTAATCAACAGGCTGACTTTAGCTGTACACTGAGCCCATGTAATTAGGCAATTAATAATTGGGCTTAACCGGTACTACCAATTAAGCGGTTAGTTAGCCAGTGTTACCTCGAAGGAGAAGAAGCCGCTACCCTATTTTATCAGCCCACCGCTTGCTACCCAATTCTCCTCTACTTATCCACATAATGCCTTGCGGTTCATTTAATCAGCTATTTTGACCGAATACAAGGGCAGAATCCATTTGGACAACAGTTCCCTCCTCAACTAATGGCATGTCAATCAAAAAGTTCATTTCAGATAACATTTACAATTCACTGATATCCTAAGTTAATCCCTACTTACTTCTTGGATGCTGTTTCGAATAATGATTTCAATCAGTTAGAGAGAAATAATACCAGCACTTTGTTTTAACTAGCAATCATGATTTGTGGATTAGCCGGGTGAGATTTTTCTTTTTTAGGTCTAATTCAACATAAATGTAAAATATTGCAAAGAAGCATCTGAAAAAAAGGCTTTTTAAATATTTTCTTTAGTCACACAAATAATGAAATTACTTACAAGGAAAGAAGTATTATCAGTTTCTTTTTAAGTTTATATGAATATAAATTTTATAATATTCTTGAGAAAATTAGAACAGATTTTTGAATATTTAAAACCTCTCAAATTCCTGAAAATATTTTTAGCTAACTCGATTTTTTCTTGAAATTTTGAAAAATCATTCAAAATGTAAAGAAATTGCCTAGGAATTTTAAGAACATTTCTTTAATCACTTTCACACCTTTCAAAAATCTTTCAAACCTTCTAAAGTTTTGGTTTGAAATCGTTGAAGAAAATCTGAATTTTATAAAATCTTTTACCGTTTGAAATTCTTTTTCAATCTCTTAAAATCTTCGAAATATTTCTTGAATTTACTCGATTTTTTTTTGATTTTTTAATCATACCAAATTGAAACATTTTTCTTTAAAATCTTCTACTCTTTTTCGAAATTTAAGGGAATCTTTTGGCATCAAAATTCCTAAAATATCTTATAAGTTTTTATTATTTTTGAATTGTTTCAAAACCGTAGGAAATTAATCTTCTTGGTGACTAATTTACCTTTTTGGTTGAAAGTTCATGTATTTCGCTGGAAATTAATCTCTTTTTGGTAAAAAAAAATTATTCTTTTAGGTTCAAACTTCATTTCTTCGGCTTGAAATTTGATTTTTTAGTGAAGATTAATTTTTTTAACTGAAAATTCATCTATTTGTTTGCAAATTTCTGTATTTTGTTGAAACTTTGTATTTTGTGGTAGAAGGTTAATCTTCTTGGTGACTAATTCACTTTTTGCTTGAAAATTCAACTATTAGGTTAAAAAGTCCATTAAAAAATGAAATATTTGGTTGAAAATTCATGTATTTTGTTGAAAAATATTCTTTTCTGGTATAAAATTAAACTTTTTTGTTGAAAATTCATTTATTTCGTTGATAATTAGTTGTTTTTTTTTTCATTGAAAATTACTTTTTGAAATTAAAAAATTTAACTAAAGTTTTTGTCGGAATTTTTTTTTATAGACATTTAAGCTTTTTTTTAGAAAATTTATTTGTTTGGTTGAAAATTTAGTTTATTTACTTAAAAACTTTTTTCTTTAACTAAAAATTAAACTATTTTATTCTTCGTTACAAACTTAAATTTTAGTTGAAAGTTCATCTATTTTGTTTAAAAAATTGTCCTTTTTCGGAAAAAAATGAACCTTTTTGGTTGAAAATTCATGTATTTGGTTAAAAATTATACTTTTCTGGTAGAAAATTAATCTTTTTGGTTGAAATTTCATTTCTTTGGTTGAAAATTAGTTTTTGTATTAAAAATTTAAGTATTTTGTTGAAAAATTATTTTATTTACTTAAAAACTTCCTTTGGTGATTGAAAATTAAACCATTCTATTTTTTGTTTAAAATTGATCTTTTTTTAGTTGAAAATTCTTCTATTTTGTTGAAAATTTGTCTTTCTTGGTAGAAAATTCATCTTCTGAGTTATAAATTCAACAATTTGATTACATATTTTTTTTATTTTTTATTGTAGATGTATCATTTTATTTCAAAGTTCATTTCCTTTGTTGAAAATTTAACACATTTTTTTGAAAATTCTTTTTTCTACTAAAAATGTAGTTATTCTATTTTTGTTATAAAATTGATCTTTGTCAGTTGAAAATTCACTTCTTTCATTGAAAAATTCTCTCTTTCAATAAAAAAAGTCAATTTTTTTTATAGAAAATACATATTTTTGTGTTGTAAATTCAACCCTTTTTTTTTAATTCGTCTTTATGACTCTAAAACTCAACATTTTGGATAAGATTTTTTTTCTTCGTTGATTGAACAATCTTTTTTTGTTAAAAATGCAACTCTTGCGTCGAAAATTCGCATTTTTTGGTTTAGCAGTTTTTTAATTGAAAATAAAAATATTTTTTGGTGGAAATATCAACTATGACAGTTTGTGTTGATAAATCACTTTTTTCATCAAAGATTTATCAATTTTTTGAAAATTTAACTGGTTTGTTGAAAATTTCCTTTTCCTTGATTGAGAATTAATTATTTTAACTGAAAATGTTATATTAAAATTTTACATTAAAATCGAATGCAGCTGTAGCCATTTATGGGTCACCATTGAAAAATTCAGATTGTCACCTGATCACGAACTTTTCAATTTTGAAAAAATTCCCTGTTAATAATAAAATTTTGATGTTTTCACCTGAAGTTATTCAAATTTTTAGTTTGGGGTAGTTAATAAATAATTATTGAATAGCAATAAATGCACGCATCCCAACATTGAAAATGCAAAGATTTGAAAAATCCATTACCAATGAAATTTTTAAATTTTGAGTTTAAAAATTGTTTGAAACAATAAATAATTAACTAATATTAATTAATAATATATAGAACGCTTTTCAATTGAAAAAGCTTTGAATCAAACAATTTTTTATTAGGTAACATTTTGAAAAAAGGACAATATTTCGAATGAACTGACAAGAAATGCAGATTGTATCACTTCTAAATAAAAGTGATTGAAATTAATTTATTTGAAATTAAAAAATTTTGAACTAGAACCTCTCAAAATTTAAAAATTCTAGACAAAAATTTCGAAAGCTGTACAATTTCATCAAAAAGCAGTTGAAGATGCATCATTTCTAATTCGAAGCGTTCAAAATTCCAACTAAAATGACGAAAATACGATAATGTTGAAACGTGAAAAATTAAATAATTTTCTGATCAGAATTTTAAAAAAATTTGATCATTTAACAATTTTAATTAAAAAAGTTCAAAACTAAAGAACTTGTATATATTTGGAAACTTTTTGATTTAAATCATTTTAAATTTGAAGCAATGCAAGTTTGATAATTTCAAATTCAAATCTAAACTAAATTTTTCAAAGTAAAATCTTCACAAATTCTAGAACTTCAAGTGTTATTACGTATTAAATTGACGATTTAACATTAAAACTGATTAGTACAATTTTTCAAAGATCAGAAAATAAACTCACGGTAATTTTCACCCCTCAAATTAAAAAGATTTTCAATTATAATCATTTCAAATTGAATTATTCTAAAAAAGAACGTTTAAAATAAAATAAAAATATTTCTACTATGGAATGTTGAAAATTAACTGAAAATTATTTAAGTTACCAAGAATTGTGATTAAAAACTTTTGCATATCCCTAATTATACTATCGAAAATTAAGTCCCATTCAATTTGAATTGCAAAACTGAAACTTACAAGAGAAATAAATTTTGAATCGTTTAGTTTTGAATACTTCATTTAGAATTCATATTCATTCCTGAAATTTTTTGATGAAATATTTTTCAATTTTAAATGATTAATTATTTTAAATGTACAACTGAAAATCAGAAAATTTGAAGATATGACATTGCAAATTGAAAATTAAAAAAAAATACCAAACAACATTACTGTATATTATTCCAATGTTTGAAATTGTAAAATTCAAGTCTTCCAGTTCAAAATTGTTCTTTTGACTGCGTTTGAAATGTTCAATATTTCGGACCATTTTCAAATAAAAAATAGTTTAATTTTCAATGCCAAGTTTTAAAATCTTTTAATTTTTAAGGCTTGAATTTGAAAACAAAATTGTTTTCATTTTGTATTTTTTTAAATTATTATGCAGGCATTTAATTCAAAATTGTTGAATCACAAAACATTTGAAATAAAAATTGTGCAACTATCCAGTGTTTCAATTTGATATTCTACGATTTTGAACAATTCGAAAAAACACACATTTTTGGACGTTTAAAAATGATTATACTTGAAACTGTCTACCAAGATTTTCATAGAGAATTTTTTCATTTTGAAAGGTTTTATTGCGAAATATTCCTTATATTTTTAATATTTAAATTTGAAGCTATAACATTTAAATTTTTTAATTGAAAACCTCCAACAATTAAGAAATTTCAAACAAAATATTTAAGCTTTTGAAGCAAAAAAACTTTAGTTTTAATATCTCAAAAAATTGAACTTTTTCAGAAATAAGCACTAAAAAACAAATAATTTTAAAATTAATTTATAGAAATTTTTAAGAATATAAATATATTTTTAATAAATATTATATCATGTAGTATCAACTGACATTAGGAGTGATTGGATAGATTTTTTCGCAAAAGAAATGTGAATTCGGTTAACAAAAAAATCGCTATCATTTTTACAGTTAAAAATAATTTTGTTTAATTGACGAGTAAGCAAAAAAACATAATAAATAGATTTCAGATGATTTCTTGAAAATTAGAAAAATGCTTTATTTTTGAAACATCAGAGATAGAAGAAAAATTCAGATGGGATCATGTAGAGAAAGCCATCTAGCTGGTTACCCAATATTATCAATGATCATATTCCTCGAGTCCTGACAATGCTCATACCATACATAACTAATTTTTTCACACAAAAAAACACTTATCAAGTTTTATTTGTTTACTCAACAATTATTCTTAAAATTTGTTTTTTTCATTTATTTTATTGAGACAAGGCAATTTTTCTTGAATCGTGAAAATATTGTACCGTCCGTATTTGTACCGATATTTTCTTTATATAATGCTAATTTTCTTCTTGTATAGGAGTTTCAATATTGGCAGAATGAATGAATGATAAACTATCACAATTAGTTCTTTAATAATAAATTTTTGAAGGATTCTTTCAATGCTTATTATCAGCAACTAGTATTGAAGTTGAGAGCCCATTTTTAGTATTCAGAATTAATGAAGTGAAGAATTTTTCTTTCTGAGATATACATTTCCTCAAGAAATAGTATTATAAGAATACCAATAAATAATAATGGCTGATTGGATTGGGTATCAATCCCAAAGTGGACATACAACTAGGCATGCATGTATGCATGTGTGTATCAGGTGGAGACGACACACAAGCTAATCCGCGGTGGATTTATTTTACAATGTACATCATGGGAGCGTCCCATTTGGGATTTGGAAACTACCGCAGAATCCATCCATCAATTTATATAATCCGATTATCCGTATCTTGCATTCGTCATCGATTGTGTTCCAGCATCGTATAGCAGAAGCCGTGTCGATCCTGAGCAAGATCAATTTATCTCGTTGGCTTTATTGAAGCATCAGACTTGCGTTGACAACGACCGTATAGCATACGGTGTTTGTCAATTCCCCGAAAATACGACCCTAATAAAAATTACCTACAACAACACAAAATGTTCCTTAGTATCTTTTTTTTTAAATCTTTTCCAGGGTGACCCCGATTTTTCATCGCCAGCCATGGTCTAAGTTGAGTGCCTGATGAGATGAGGGTGTTATAAATTAATTTAATAGGATGTTTTGAAATCTTTTGCAATGATGATGTCCCAGTAGGTACTAAATAAGGGGCATTGTGTTAGTTTGAAGTTCGTCTTCCACCGCTGTCATATTTACACAGCGGCCGCAAGCGTTGAAGGTGACAATAGTAGCCTTTAGATGCTTATTCAGAGCTGCGATCTACCATCCAGAAGCTACCATTATTCTTCGATTATTATTTTCTTTAACTTGTTCTCAGGTAAACCCGATTTTTCACCACAAGCAACGGACTAAGTCAAGTACCTGATGAGATTAGGATGTTGTATATTAATTTAGTATAATGTTAGAACTCTTTTACGATGATGTTGTAGTAGGTACAAAATAAGAAGCATGGTGCAGTTTGAAGTTTGTCTTTTACAGCTGTTTTCCTCACAGAGCGGCCGCAAGCGTTGAAGGTGGCAATATTCGCCGCTGGATGCTTTCTTAGAGCTGCCATCTAGCATCTACTAGCTAACATCATTCTTTAATTATTATTACTTTTGTAACTTGTTATCGGGTGAACCCAGTCTTTCATCATAAGCCACGGACTAAGTCAAGTTCCTGTTGAGATGAGGATGTTGAAAAATAATTTAATAAGTTGTTTGAAATAATTAGCGATGATGTTGTAGTAGGTACAAAATTAGATGCATGCTGCAGTTTGGAATCCAAATTTTACCGCTGTTTTCCTCACACGACGGCTGCAAACGTTGAAGGTGACAATATTCGCCTCTGGAAGCTTTCTTAGCGCTGCCATCTAGCATCTTCTAGCTACCATCATTCTTTAATTATTATTAATTTTGTAACTTGTTATCGGGTGAACCCCGTTCTTCATCGTAAGCCACGGACTAAGACAAGTTCCTGATGACATAATGATGTTATAAATTAATTTAATAAGTTGTTTGAAATCGTTAGCGATGATGTTGTAGTAGGTACAAAATTAGATGCATGGTGTAGTTTGGAATCCAAGTTTCACCGCTGTTATCCTCACACAGCGGCCGAAAAGCGTTGAAGGTGACAACATTTGCCGCTGGATGCTTTCTTTGAGCTGCCATCTA
>CAKNYM010052305.1:123309-145256 GCA_932195095.1 Andricus curvator
AAGGTGACAACATTTGCCGCTGGATGCTTTCTTTGAGCTGCCATCTAGCATCTACTAGCTACCATCATTCTTTAAATATTATTATTTGCGTGACTTGTTATCGGATGAACCCAGTCTTGCATCATCAGCCACGGACTAAGTCAAGTGCCCGATAAAATAAAGATGTTATAAATTAAATTAATAAGATGTCCGAAATCTTTTGCAATGGTAATGTTGTAGTAGGTATAAAATTAGATGCATGGCGTTGAAGGCGTTGAAGGTGACAATTGTCGCCTCTGGATGCTTTCTCAGAGTTACCATCATCCATCATTGTTGTAACATCAGGCCAAATTCCTTCCAGGGTAAACGTGACTCACTCGGTTCCAGCCTTGTTATACTGCCAGGGATCAAAAAGTTTATATGAGAAAAGTGAGAAACGGAAGTGTAGGAAGAGATTTAAGAAAAAGATATAATTTTTTAGATTATTTCCGAATTCCCAAATTGCCTATTTAAATAACATGTGCGTTCCGCGAAACTGCTCCGACAAGGTCGCTAATTAGCCTCTCTAGCAACCACCCCAGGCGAAGAGCTTCACTAAGTCATTATGTATCATAGATCACACAACAATAAGCAAACTCACTGATAATCCCATAGTAAGATCCGTACTCTTTACTCTCATCACATCCACTAAGTAAAGCTCTCCCCTTGGGCCGATTAGTATCCAAGGTCTTTTATTTCAGGTGTCTCTCCATCGGCAAAATTAGGGAAGCAAAAGAATACAGAAAGAACGAATCGCCTTTGAAATTAAAAGCCCAATCCATCGCATAACTCTCATCGGTGAAGTGAAGTCATTTAAAAATCGATTTTTTCAAATTAAAGCCGATTGAATTGCTAACAGGTCTGTCGAAGGTTGATTAAAAAAAAGTTGGTTTCACAGGCATTACGTTTTGGTTTTCAAAAATAATTATGAATCTTATATTATTGTCAGTTTTATTGAAAACAAATGTGACATTCTTTGTTACTATCATTTTATTGCTTATAAGAAAATTATTTCTATTATTTATGAAATTTTGACCATTAAACAAATTTTATCAATTAAAATAACAAACAAAAATTTTATATTTTCAGGCCGACCAAGTTAAATATTTTTGAATATAAAGTCTACATGTCTTTAACTCAAACATTGAAAACTATTTCTACTCTTTCAAATAGAAATGATTAAGAGTGACAAATTTTTAGAAACCTCAAACTATGAAAAAGATCAAATTCATACTTTCCAAACTGAACAATTTCAAAGCGTCACTTACTGATATGTAAATATTTGTAATTTAACTATTCCACTATTTAGTTATTTCAAATTTAAAGATTCAAAACTGAAGAACTTTAGAATACCTATTGGCATTTACAGTTGCATTATTTTTAATTTGGATATATCCCAAATTACAGAACATTTCAAAATAAAAATAATTTTTTTTTTTCTATATTGCATAAATTGAGGACGATATTTCCAAATGCAACTAATCATTAATTATTATTATTTCGGAAGATAAGGCTTAAACATTGATAAATTCACTTCATCAAGTACGAGGGGCCCCCATCCAAGTATAACCGAGGCAAGCGCTACTTAACTTCGGTGATCGAACAAGAAGCCTTAAACAATTATATGTCTCCAAGCGGAATTATTTCGATGAAAAAAGTTTTTCTGTTTGAAACAGATGATTCAAATATTATAAATGATCATAACGGCCTTCATCTTCAATGAAGTGTATTACTATTATAGATCAATCGATTTTTCTCAAATCAAGGAATCTTTTCCGTTCTTTCATCAACTTTGAATTATGTTAGTGAAACCATTTTTACTATGAAAAACCGTGTTTTCAAATATTATGCATTTCCATAGCTTCCTTATTCTTCAATAAAATGTATCGACGTTATAGGTCAATCGATTCGTCTTGAATCAACACAACTTTTCTATTCTCGCATCAACTTTAACTGATGAGATTGAGAAAATTTTAAGTATAAAAATTGATGTCAAAAATATATAAATTACCATAACTTCCCTACTCTTTGATAAAATGTATTATTATTGTAGGTCCATCGATTTGTCTCGAACCATGGAATCTTTTATATTCTTGCATCAACTTTGAATCATGTTGAAGAAAAACGTTTTACTAGAAAAAACCGTATTTTTAAATATTATGCAATACCATAGCTTCCTTACTCTTCAATAAAATGTATTAATATTATAGGTCAGTCGATTTGACTTGAATCAACGCAACTTTTCTATTCTCGCATCAACTTTAAATTATGAGAATGAGAAATTATTATTATAAAAATCGATTTTAAAAACATATAAATTACCATAACTTCCCTGCTCTTTAATAAAATGTATAAATATTGTAGGTCAATGAATTCGTCTCGACCCATGGAATTTTTTATATTCTTGCATCAACTTTGAATTATGTTAAAGAAAAAAGTTTCACGATGAAAAACCGTATTTTTAAATATTATGCATTACCATAGCTTCCTTACTCTTCAATAAAATGTATTGATATAATAGGTCAATCGATTCGTCTCGAATCAACACATCTTTTCTGTTCTTGCATCAACTTTGAATTATGTTAATGAAAAAATTTTTACTATAAAACACCGATTTTCAAAATATGTAAATTACCATAACTCCCCTATTCTTCAATGAAATGTCATAATATTATAGGTCAATCGATTCGTCTCAAACCATGGAATCTTTTATATTCTTGCATCAACTTTGAATTATGTTGAAGAAAAAAGTTTCACGATGAAAAACCGTATTTTTAAATATTATACATTACCATAGCTTCCTTACTCTTCAATATCATGTATTCATATTATAGGTAAATCGATTTGTCTTGAATCAACGCAACTTTTCTGTTCTTGCATCAACTTTGAATTATGTTAATGAAAAAATTTTTACTATAAAACACCGATTTTCAAAATATGTAAATTACCATAACTGCCCTATTCTTCATTGAAATGTAATTATACTATAGGTCATTCGATTCGTCTCAAACCATGGACTCTTTTATATTCTTGCATGAACTTTGAATTATGTTGAAGAAAAAAGTTTTACGATAAAAAACCGTATTTTTAAATATTATGCATTACCATAGTTTCCTTACTCTTCAATAAAATGTATCAATGCTATGGGTGAATCTCTTCGTCTTGAATCAACACAAATTTTCTGTTCTTGCATCAGTTTTGAATTATATTAATGAAAAAAGTTTTACTATAAAAACCCGATTTTAAAAATATATAAATTACCATAACTTCCCTATTCTTTGATAAAATGTATTAATATTGTAGGTCAATCGATTCGTCTCTACTCATGGAATCTTTTATATGCTTGCATCAACTTTGAATTATGTTGAAGAAAAAAGTTTTGCTATAAAAAACCTTTTTTTTTAATATTATGCATTGCCATAGCTTCCTTACTCTTCAATAAAATGTATTAATACTATAGTTCAATCCAATCGACTCGAATCAACACATATTTTCGGTTCTTGCATCAACTGTGAATTATGTTAATGAAAAAAGTTTCACTATGAAAAACCGATTTTCAAAATAAATAAATTACCATAACTTCCCTACTCTTCAATAAAATGTATTAATATTATAGGTCAATCGTTTTGTCTTGAACCAAGGAATCTTTTATATTCTTGCATAAACTTTGAATTATACTAATGAAAAAAGTTTTACTATAAAAAACCGATTTGTAAAATATTATGGAGTGCTAAAAAAAATCTCAATGAATATTTTTAGAAATCCTTCTGTCAGTTTTAAGATATTAGTGGTGAAAACAAGCCCCTCAAATGTCATCAATTTATCTGCAACCGTTTGCAAGTTATCGTGTTCACAATATAGTGTGACATCCACACACACACACATTCGGACAATTGCTTAGAATATTGTATTAGGCATTTTTAAATTGAGGAAGGTTTAATTGAATGAATTTAAAATTTTTGGAAAATGTTACCATAACAAAGCTTCCTCTATGAGGAAGCAAAATGACCGATATGTGCCAATTGATGAATTTGATTGCAATTTTTAAGATGAATTACGTAAAATAATTTTTAAAAATGCGTTATTCTGTTATAAGGGCGGAAATTTAATTTTTGTAACACAATTTGCGTTAAAAATATTTTCTTGATTCAATGTTGTATCTACTTTTGAATTCTTTCAAAAATTTGAATTCAAAACATTGAGGCTAGATTCATAAATAACTTTTATTTTAAGTATTCAAATTACTATGAAGCATGAAAAGTGTGCATTACGACATTTTTAATTACAAGGACTTAAAATTCAAGACTAAAACATTTAAAATCGAGCCATTTTCAAGGGAATTTCAAATAAAACCACTTTCAAAGTTGAACATTCGGAATCGAATAATTTTAATTTCATGGTTTACAAAATTACATCCTTCCTAAATAAAATATTCAAAAATGTTTGATTTAAATTAATTAATATTAATTTAAAGATAGTTCGAAATTGATTTAAAGATCTGGAAATAAATAATATTAATGAATAATAAATATTGTTTCACACCTACATCTGCCTTCTTATTATTTAAACGCAAGATAATAGAGTAACAAAAACTATAATAAATATAGTCGGAATTCTTCTTCCGTTATTCAGAAATTTTTTATTCATAAATTATGTTTTCTTATATTTTATACATTTAATGTTTTTTATATTTATAATCTCACCAACTTTTCTTTTTTTTTCTTTTTAATACATTAGCAGAATTTGTATTTTAGACATTACATAAACTGATATTTTTATTTTTGTATATCTTAAATTTGAAAATTAAATTGAAGATTAGAAGAGAAAATAAAATGTAAATAATGAAAGAATATACTTGAGGTCATAATAATTGATTTAAATGTAGTTATTTGCATATTTATCTTTTTTCATTCATTTTTGGCAAAAGTCATATTATTCATTGAATTTTAATTTACAAAAGTTCATTCGATTTCTTGAAAGATTCTTGACAATCATATCTGTCACATTTTTTTGGAAATTATTTCATTTAGAAATAATATATAGAACTATGTTTAGTTAACAATTTTTTGAATTAAACATATAAGGTGTTTTGTTGCAATAATCAATTGTTTTTTTTTTTGCAATTTCATAAGTCAAGTTGAAGATTGAGCAATTTGAATTTGACACTACACCCAGAACATATTTTATAAACAAAAATCGTAGAAACCCTAATGCTAATTGAGGAAATTTTTTTTTTAATTACTCTTACATGGTTAATCTAGCACGTATTTGCTGTAAGAAAAAAAAAATACTTTTTTGTAAATTTTATTCGAAATCGTCAATACTAGGTGAATCGAGTTAAAATTCAAAATTTCTCTTTATAATTAGCCGAAGAATACGAAGAAAATATACGTAAATTACTGACTCATATTAATAGTTAGGAGTTAATACCAATTGTTTAAATAATTGGTTATTGTTTTTAGCAATTTTATCTCAGAATGGAGTTAGAAAGTCGCGGTTTAAAAAAAATAAATTCTACTTTTTGTCAAATTTTCGATTAGAATTAGGTAATGATTAATGAATGCTAACAAACCTAAGTGTTTCATAGTACTTCATAGTATTCATAGTACTTCGCAGCCATATTTCTGATTGTTTTTAGCAATTTTCTCATAAAATAGAGACAGAAAATTACGTTTTTCTGACAAATTTTCCACTTTTTGTCCAATTTTCAATTGGAGTGAGGTAAATAATTGAATGAAGTTAACCAAATTGATTGTTCAAACAAACTATTATTATTTTTAATAATATTCAATTTTAATAATGGACAGTTAACCTAAGAAATTTATTATTACAAAAAATGTATATTGTTATATTTCATAATGATATTGAAAGAAACGTTTATTTATTATTTATTTTTTAAAATGTAAATAACTGTATGGTTGAAAATGGATGTATTTTGTTGCAAATTCGTCTCTTTTGATAAAATATTATTATTCTTGTTTGAAAATGGCTGCGAATTTACCGATTTTGTTGAAAAAATTTTCTTTTTAAATTAATTTTTTTAACTATGCTATTTGGAATTAAAAATTTAACTATAGTTTTAAACATTTTTTTGGGGTGCAAATTCATCTTTTTGGTTTAGTCTCTAATTCTTTAACAATTTTTTTACGAAATAAGAGTGGTTATTTATTGAATTATTTTATAATATGTATGTGATAATTAACATTCTAATTATTATAAGATTTTCCATTTATAAGAAGGCAACGTGGTATGTCATATTTAAAAGTAATAATTTCTTTTTTGAGTTTTCTTTCGTATCTCGCCCTTTTTGGCTGGAAATCAGAATTTTCTATTTTATGGCTCAAAAGTAGAATTTTATATTTTTCGAACGTATTTTCTTTTTTTTTAAAGAAAAACAGTGAGTCCTATTGAAAAATATTTGAAGTATTAAAAGCAACAATTTGCTTTTTGGATTTTTTTCAGAATGTAGCATAATTTTGCAGGAAAATAAAATTTTTGATTTTTGAAACAACATTATCAAAATTAAAATAAAAACTATTCATGATTAAAACAAAAACTACGCTTCCTATCAAAAAATTATTCATGACGAATTTGTAGCTCATATTGGTTGAGCAACGTTTGTTCATTCCTTTTTTTCATAGCTTGTGTCGTTTGTCCAAAAATTTAATTTTTGTATTTTCATTTTATTTTTATTTTATTTTTTTTACGATTAAAACAAAAATACGCATTCCATCAAAAAATGATTGAAAACAAATTTCTGATTTTTTTTTGGGTGTGCAACTTTTGTTAATTAATTTTTGTTTTATTCCTTGCCTCGTTGTTCACAGAATTTAACTTTTTTTTATTTTTAATGTTATTTTTCACGATTAAAATAAAAACTGCGTATCCCATCGAGAAATAAACAAAAACAAATTATATATTTTTCCGATATATTAATTACATATTTCCTATATATATTGTTTCCTACTCGTTAAGAAAATTTATTAATATTGTAGGTCAATCGATTCGTCTCCAACCATGGAATAATTCATATTCCTGCATCAACTTTGAATTATGTTGAAGAAAAACAGTATATTTTAAACATACTTTAAACTCTAAACAATATAAAGTTAAAAAAAATAAAATAAAAATTTCAATCTTCGACAAAAAACAGTAACCCAATCCGAAATTGTTCAAGCTTGCAAGTTTTATTATTTTAAACAAAAATAATTGGAATTTAATCTAATTTTCTATAAAAAGAAAAAAGAAACATGAACATGACAAGTGAATAAAAACGAATTTGTAGATCTGTTTCGTGTGCATAATTTTTGTTAATTCACCTGTTTTTGTATCTTGCATGGTTTGACCGCAAAATGGAATTTTTTGATTTTTCATTATTTTTCGGGCGATCAAAATTTGAATTTTCGATTTTTCAAGAAAATTCACAAAGTTGTTATTATAATCTTGTACAGCTTTCAAAAAGAAATATTTTTCTTATATCGACTTCTTTCATATCGTGCGTTGTATGGCTTAAAATTTTCATTTTCATTTGTTTGTTTGAATTTGGAAAATGCCATAACTCTGATAATTTTCTGTTTATCAAAATAAGCCGTGAGGGTAAATTGTTCATCTATCCGAGCACTACAAATAGCTGTACATAGAATTTTCGAATGTTAAAAAAAATGTTCTCAAAAATGTTGAAAATGCTCTAACTTTTTGAATTTTCATTAAAAATAGCTGGCTAAAGAACTTGAATTTTCTGCGTATGTCTTAAAAACGTGGGGCAAAGCTCAATTCAATCTGATTAGTCTCTCGAAAGTTATCCTGCCTACAGGATACAGACAGACAGACATACGGACACATTCGTAAAAATAAATTTTTCTGACTCAACGGATCTCAAATCGTGGAGATTTAATGAAAACCGACAAAGTCGAATTTGACATAAAACTAATACCTTCTCATTAGGAGAAGAATGTAGAAATTAACAAATGTCTAGTTTTCCAATTTATTATTATTTAATTATTTTTTATTTATACACTGAGTCAACCATCACTGATCATTATCAAATTTACCTTAACAGCACTAAGGACGATGTTATGTTATATATTATTATAAAATTATTATTACAAAAAGCTGGAGTGTTGCATTTGACAGGCGCGAAAAACACTACATTTACAATTACAAAAAAAAAACTTTTTTCAAAAAAAAGCTCAATGTGAAGACCGATATAATCTAGATTATGTCTTTATAAAAATAGCCTTTAGATTGTGTGATGAAATTCTTACATTAAAAAATTCATCATTGTAGACGTATTACGGCTGTGGCGAAAACCGAAGGCATTTGAACCACCTTAAGGAATCTCAAGGTTATCAAGGGATTTATGCATGCCTTATCTAATTTTTTTTCATTCGAAAAACAGGTTTTGACTAATTTCCTCTAGAAATCAACATATGAGTAATTGTCAAATTGTAGGCAAATTTTATCACCTACAGTGGCAATCACATTATTATTAGGAATGAAATATCTCATAACGCAAACTGATCTTATCACATCTAACAATTTGCAATCCAATAGGGGGATGAAAGGAAACACCGCTGAGCAAGTAACGGAATGGTTTTTATAATTTCTTTTCACTCTAAAACTGGTTTTTAACGCACGTACGGGAATGACGTTTTTGTTGTCAAAATGCACTTTTCAATTTTAATATCAGATTCACAAAAAAAGAGTCAATATTTGAAGTTCAATTTTAAAGAATCTGGTATTAAACGATACGCTTAATATTTTTGTATTTATTACTCAACTGTAACTACAATATTTTACTAGAAAAAAAGACGTACGATAATGACGCCTGAAATAAAAAAATCGAGGGAAAGACTTTAAGGTTTTTACAATATTATTTATTTGACTTGAAAAATGTGCATGAATTAAATTTACGTTCATCTAAAGTTTACAAACTTGATACGTTAAGCGTTTTTCAGATTACTCTCTAAAAAAAAGGAGAAAATCAGTTTATCCCTGTGCAAAGTGAGTTTGAAACGCCGTACGCTAATGACGTTTGCAGTGTTCTTATATTAAATTGAAGTAAATAAGAACAGAAATGAAAAAAACTGACTATTTTGTCGAGGATAATAATCAGTATTTATTAAATTATAGAAAAAATCAGTACTTCTTTCTAAGTTAATGTTATATTACTGGGACTTTAAGTTTGCCTTCAATTTGACAATTACCCATATTTCGTCCTTGAGAGATTCTGCCTGATTAGAAACGGATTCGGTACATTAAACCCATATTTCGTTGATCAAAATAAATTTTTTTCTCCTCGTAATTAATGTTAGATTGACAAGAATAAATGGTTGAGAATGATTTGAGAAAAGTGATTTATATACGCATAAAGTGACTTTTAACTTGAGAGGGAAATTCTTTCGTTTGTGCATGTCATCGCCTAGCATCGCATCGAGGGATCCATTAAATGGATGTTAACATGCCTGTATTGGCAGCTCTGGGGTGAAGTAGTATAGGATTTAGTGGTAGGAGGACAGTACAGTGGTCTGGAGGGTAGTAGCTTCATCGATCTCGTTAAAGCTGCCGCTTCTCCTTTACTTTAGAGACGTTTTCTTCCTCGTTTTTTCCAGATCGGGACGAAGGCGCTCGCCCCCCCCCCCCCCCCCCACGACCACCGACTTCACAGCCAGATTACACCCAAGGGAAAAATTTCACCTCATGTCTCTCTTTCCCTCCCCCTACATTTATATATATTTCCTGCTCACTCATTCTCTGTTTTTATATCTTCACTAGCAACAACAAACCGCGCACTACTCGCGCGTGTATTTCTTCATTTGAGGCCAAAATAAGGTTTGCTACAACACAGAAAAAATCTTGTGCTAAATACTGCGGTAGGTATCAGGAACAGGGGGAGTGTTAGCATGAATTTAACTTCACGCACGCTTTTCTGTATCAACTTTTTGCACGCTTATTCTTTTTCACTTTACGCACGCTTTTCCGTTTCAACTTTACGCACGCTTTTGTGTTTAAACTTCACGCACGCTTTTTCCTTTTCACTTTACGCACGCCTTTTCTTTTTCACTTTACGCACGCTTTTCCGTTTCAACTTTACGCACGCCTTTCTGTTTTAACTGTATGCACGCTTTTTCAATGGAAAGTAAATCAGTGGAAGTTTCCTTACAAACATAGATAACATTTAATATATTTCAATTATAACTTAATAAATTTCCCTCATCTCGGTTCTTAAGGAATTCTTCTTTTTTTCCCCTGCTTTCAAGAAACTTCCTTTTCCCCCTTTTCTCGTTCTTTGCTTAAATGTGAACCAAATTAATAGAGCTCATTAAGAAAATTCAACTATTTTTGCTTGGATAGTCTACTATTATGTTTTTGGTTCCGAATTTGTCTCGTTTGGTTAAAAATTCTACTATTTTGTTGAAAATTTATTTGATTAGAAATGCAACTATTTTGTCAATAAGCCATCTTTTGTGGTCAGAGATTCAACTACTTGGTTGAAGGGCAAAATACATTGTTAAAAAATATTTTTTTGGTTGAAAATTCATCTATTTGGTTAAAAATTTACCAATTCAATTTTTAGAAAATTAATCTTTTTGGTTAACAAATCTTTTTTTTTTTCTTCTTAAAAATGCAACTGTTTAGTTGAAAATTAATCTGGTTCAGGATTCAACTTTTTTATTGAAAATTCGACTTTTATGGTTGAATTCAACTATTTTTAATTTCAAATTGAACTCTATTTTGGTAGAAGTATTAACTGTTATTAACTAATTTGTAAAAAAAATTAATATGTCTTGGTTGAAGATTCATCATTTAAGCTGAAAACTCATATTTTCGGGCAGAAAACTTCACTGTTTTTTAGAAAATTTAACTGATTTGTAGAAAATTTAACAGTTTGGTTAAAATTAATTTTCTGTTTGAAAAATTATATTTTAGGTTAATAAGTCAAATAATTGGTTGAAAATAAAACTATTTATATAGAAATTTAACTATTTGGAAGAAAATCAAATGTAGAAAATTATCTTTTTTGTTGAATAATTATATTTTAAGGTTAAAAATTCAGCTGTTTGGTAGCTAATTCACCTTTCTTTCTTCAAAATTAAACAAATTTGTTGAAAATTGATGTATTTTATTAAAAATTTATCTTTTTGGTGGAGCATTAATAATCCTGGTTGAAAAGTCCATCTTTTTGGTTGAAAATTTAATATTTTTGTTGAAAATTCATATTTTTTATTGAGAATTCAACTGTTTTGTAGATAATTTTTCTTTTTCTGTTGAAAATTCAAAAAATTTCGAAAATGAAAGTTTTCTGATGATACTTCATCTTTTTCGGTAGAAAATAATTCTTCTTGGTGAAAAAACCCATCTTTTTGGATGGTAATGTAACTACTTGGTGGAAATTATTATTTTCTGATTGAAAATTCAATTACTGGGTTAAACTACATTGTTACAATTTTTTTATTTACCTCTTCGGTTAAAAATTCAATTTTTCTGACCGATTTTTTTTTTTTGCTAAAAATTAATTTTTTCTATATGAAAATTTAACGATTCCATTTTTGGTTGGAAATTTATACCTTTTGAGTTTAAAATACAACTAATTGGTAGAAAATTTATGTATTTTAATGGAAATTTGTCTTTTGGGTTAAAAAATTAATCTTGTTTGTTGAAAATTCATCGTATTTCGATTGAAAATTTCATTATTTTTTGTTTAATTCGTTTTCGTTAAATTTAACTGGTTGCAAATTTTTGAACTTGAAAATTTAATTGTTTTTTGTTGAACTTCAATTTTTTTTAGAAGATTCCACCATTTGCTTGAAAATTATCTTTTTATGTTGAAGATTCAACTATTTTGATGAAGCCCTCTTTTTGGTCAAAAATTTAACTATTTTATTAAAAATTTTTTTTTTCGTTGAATTGAACTGGTTAAAAATTCGTCTTATGGTAGAAAATTTACCTCTTATGGTAGAAAAGTCATTTTTCAACTCTTTTCTTTTTTTCAGTATACGACCATTCGGTTGAAAATCCATCTTTTCAGGTTGAAAATTCAACCACTCTAAAAAGGTGTTTTTTGATCGAAAATTCAACAGTTTTATTAAAAATTCGTCTTTTTGAATCGAACTCACCGTTTATGGTAAAAAAGTCATTGTTTTGGTTGAAAATAAACTTTCTTTTTTTTAATTTAACTGTCGGCGAAAAAATTTTGGCTTGAAAATTTGCCTATTTAGTTGAAAGCCCAGCAGTTTTGTAGAAAATTCATCTTCTGGGTAAAAAATAACCTTTTTCTGTTGAAAATTTGTCTCTTTGGATGAAAATTTTGAAATCTTAGAAACTTAATGAATTTCATATTAAATGCAATGTTGTATTTAGTATGGACAAGCTTTTATTTCCCTATTTTTGTTAAAAATCATCCTATTTTTCCTGTTTCAAGAGATTTTTGCGCTCGGACTTTTTTAGAAGGGGGGGGGGGGTAGGCCAAAATTGGCACAGTAGTTCATGGACGACTCCTGATAACTGATTTTTGATTCCAAGGGGGCTGCAGCAAAAAGCAACCTCTTTTCCTGAAAAGAAACCCAAAATGATAAATTGTTCCAAAGGAACCTAAAGAGTTCTAATGGAGAGTTTTTGTGCAGAACTCATTTTCTGCCTCGGCGAACTTCAAAGATTTTACAAGTGAATGATGCACCTTCTACTTTATAGAGATTAGTCATTCTTGAAAGAAAGATAATTCGCATTAAATGTTACCGTTTTTAAGGTTATGTTAAAAATCCAACGTTTTCAACTACGTACCAAAAAGCGTAGGTCTATCAACAATTATGCAATATACACATGCGATATTACGTTAATCTTAAATTAGTGAGAGATTTTAGTATTTTATCATTCAATTTATTCCAGTTGAAAAAAATTTTTGTTTTAAATATTTATAAACCTTCTAGAAATAATCGATTGGACACGATTTATAACGATTAAGAGTGATCAAAAGTTAAATCGGTGTCAATTGTTTCCAATCGGATTAAATTGAGTAAATCATCCTTTAACACAACACAGCAAAACATTGAAAAATAAATGAATTTTTTAAAAATACTTAAATTTTCCACTAAAAAATATCAATTTTTTACAAAAAATGGAATTGTTAAACTATCAGTTGAAAAAATTAATTTTCAACAAAAAAAATGAATTTTTAAACCAGAAGAATAATTTTCAAATAAAAATAATCATTTTCCACAAAAAATACAATTTTTCAACGAAATACATGAGTTTTCAACGAAAAAGTGCAATGTTCGATTAAAGAAGACAATTTTGCAACCAAATAGTTGAATTTTGAACTAAAAAAAATAATAGTTCTCAACCGAAAATAAAATACTAACATTTTTAGTGAAAAAAAAAAGAAGTTTAAACCAAACATAAGAGTTTTCCACTAAGTAAATGAATATTCAACCGAAATAGTTAAATTTTCAAGCAAAAGAATTAATTTTCACTGAAAAAGATAAATTGTCAACCAAAACTGAAATAATGAAATTTCAAGTTAAAAAAAATTAACGTTTAACCACACAAACAAAGAGATAAATTTTCAAATAATATTGTAAATATTTAACTGAAATAATTGAATTTTGATCCAGAAAGATGAATTTTTTACTGAAATGATGAATCTTTAACTAGAATAATGTAATTTTTGACAAAGAAGATTAATATTCACTCACGAAGATGAGTTTTTACCAAAAGACGAACTTTCAACTATAAAATATAATTTTTCAACCAAAAACGGAAAAAGTAAATTTTTAGGCAAAAAATGAATGTTCAAAAAAGGAGATGAATTTTTAAATAAAATTAAGGAGTACTCAACTAAAATAATAGTTACATTTTCAGTTCAAAAAAAATAATAATTTCCAACCAAAAAACATCCAAAGAAAAAACAAGTTTTCAATCAAACAGCTCATTTTTCAACCAAAGAAATGAATTTTGAATTTAAACAATAAATCTTCAACCAAAAAAATTAGTTTTTAGCAAAAGAGTTTTACTTTCAACAAATTATTTTATTTCCTACCTAAAAGATGAATTTTGAACTAAAATGAGAAACATTTAATTGGGATACTTCGATTTTTAACCGAAAAGAAGAATTTTTAAACAAGACAATTAATTTTCAAAGAAAAAGATAATGTTCTACCCAAAAAAATCGATTTTTTAGCAAAATACGTGAATTTTCATCGAAATAGTTGAATTTTCAATTAAAAAAGACAAGTTTTCACCCAAATTGTTGAATTTTGAACTAAAAAAGTTCAATTTTTAATTAAAATGGAACAGTTTCATTTTCAGTCGAGGAAATTAATTTTCAACCAAAGTGATGAATGTTCAACTAAAATGATGAATCTTTAACTTGAGTAGTTGAATTTTATGCCAAAAAGATGAATTTTCAAACATAAAAATCAATTTTTCACAAAAAAAGACCAATTTTCCAGAAAGTACATACTTTTTCAAACGAATAGTTTGATTTTTAAATACAAAATATCGATTTTCAACGAAATAGTTGAAGTTTCACCAAAAAAAGATGAATTGATTTTCAACAAAGTTATAGACAATGAAATGGATAATTTGATGAAAAAACTTCACTTCCTTGGCAAATTTGTGGATGACAGCACTCTCAGCTCGCGGAAATTATTACAAAACATTAATTTAATTTTTTTAATAAACGTTTTGAAATAATTCCCGCGAGAAGAAAGTGCTGCCATCAAATTGCCACTTCATAACCTCAGAATCCGAATACCGATTGGCCCGATTGGAAACGATTGAAACCTTGCAGGACTCAATCGTTTCCAATGGTGCACACATGATAAGGAAACACCATTAGAAACAATTCAAATTTCTTTCTATCGTTCTGAATTGTTTTCAATTAATTATTTATAGAAGAGCAGTAAGATTATTCATGATATTTATTGATTTCAAATAGGCCCGCGCTTTTCGGTACATGCGCAGTTGAAAAAATCGGTACCCGTCACTGGCCATCTATCGGATATTAACGAACTAAAAAAGAACCATTAAAAGAGTTGTATTGGAGTCCTAGTTCTGAAGAATGCAAACTTTTGCTTGAGTCGGAACATTACTAAAGCCCCATTTTTCTTGTGAAAATAAAAATTTCGAATAAATGAAGCATCGGCTCAATGAAAGTTGTATGAACTGAGATTTGTCTTATTAAAATTAATGTTCATATACTGTAACTTTTTTCGAATCGGAAATTGGTCCGGTAGTGCTGAAATCGGATATTGGATTTCTATTTTCACTCTGTTGAATTGTGCTGTGAAAAAAAAATAAAAAATTTAATTTAATTTTAAATTAGGTAAAAATTACAAATTGTTAAATTTAGACATAACAACAAAAGTAAGGTTAAGAAATTGTGAATGGTTTCTATTTACCAAATTATTGAAATGTCTTTTGTTCAGATTATTAATAAATTAAAACAGTCATCTTTACTGATTGCAAATTGATACAATAAATGATTAAAGTTGATAAATTTATTATTAAAAAACTTTTTTTTTAATTTAATTTTTGGAAAATTCCATTAAGTTAAGAGTTAATGAATTACATTATGTTATAAATCAATTTAATTTTTATCATCCTAGACCTACATTTACACACAAAATTGAATTTAATATTTCTATTCTTTTTTTCAATGTTAAAGTGATAAAAACTGATTCAGGCATGATTATTCTTGATTGGTATTAAAAAGATACTCATTCTTGTAGATACTCAAACTTTTTTTCTAACCATCCAATTCAGCATAGAATTGCTGTAGTAAAAAATCTTGTCGACACAACTTTCAAACTATCACATGAATCAAACAAGGAATTTATCCAAAAAAAACTCTTTCTCTAAATAATTACCAAATAGAATTTATTTGAAAACATATGAATAAAAAAATAAAAAAAATTAAAGATTCTTTATTTAAAAAAAAAACAACATAGTTAGTAATTTTATTTTCAAACCTTCAGTTTCTATTCCTTTCCATGGTAAGTTGTCTTTTGAAATTAACAGAATTTTCAGTGATTTTATTATTACAACAACTTTTAGGATTGATTCAAAACTAAATTTATAAAGTTAGACAAAGACTCTTCAGATATTTTTCAACTTATAGTCCACTTATAGTCCAGTATATAATATAATTTTAGATTCCTTAGTTTAAAACCAAATATTTAATATAATAAATAAATGAAAGAAATAAATCAAATAAAAACTGATATAAAATACATAAGTCTTATCGAAAAATTATTTACTTTAATGGGAGTCAAATATGCGCAAACTGAAAAAAATCAAATGTAAAATGACTGAAGAATTGAGCAGCCGCATGCAATAACCAGCCCGACGCTTTAAAACGCGTAAAAGTATTGTCCGATCGTCTCAAAAAAAGAAAATGTTCAAAATAGAGAAATAAATTCTTTTAAAATGTAGAATTGTAGAGAATAAGCAAATGAAACTTTTTCCTATCGGATTTTTTTCTTGCCAAACTTTTATTTTTAATAATCAAAACGAAATATTGAAAAGAAGTTTCTCCCTGATTTAATTAAGTTTTAAATTTTTAATCGTTCTAACTCGGCCAAATATTATTGAAATGAATTTATATTTGCAGGACGTATTCAAAATACTCTAGCGATGTCTAGGAAATCATGAAAACGTTGACAATCCATTATTGTTTAATCATTTTTAATTGCAAAATGAGGTCAACCGATAATTGTATTTTCTTGGTTTCGCCGGTAGGAAGTATCTAGGTAACTTCGACTTGCAAACAACTTCCAGTGAGTGATTTTTTCAGCAATATTGAATGAAGTTTTTTGGAAAATCTCACATTTATTAGTTAAAAATTTACTGAGATACTCAGCTTGGGAAAAAGTACTCGACGTCTGCCCGCGCTGTTAGCTAATGCGTTGCAAGGAATGATCTGCCTGCCCGCGATTTGTTCCTGATTTTGTATTTAATTTTATCCTCAGCTACCGCGAAAATGTTATATCATTTCAATGCATGTATTTCATTACAATTCATAATATGCGTTGATATTAAAAACAGACGTATTTTCCTTGTCTTATTTTTATAATTGAAAAAAGTGCGCATCCTATTATAAAGAAAACAATTTTGTTATGCATTTCATTGCAACTTGTGTAGTTTTTTCATAAATTTAATTTGTTTATGTTCAATGTTATTTTCTACGATTTGAACCAATAATATGCATCCTAGCGTAAAGTGGTTTCAAGAAAATTTGTAAATGTAATTTAGGCGAAAAAATTCGTTAGATAAAAAGTTATTGTAGCGTGTATCGTTTTTCCAAAAAGTTAATTTTTTTTTATTTTAAATGTATTTTTATAACAAAAGTTAAGAACAAATTTGTAGATCTTTTTTGGTTGAACAACTTTTGTCTATTCATCTTTTCTCTTACCTTGCGTCGTTTTTCCAAAAATTTTTTTTCTATTGTTAATGTTATTTTTCATGATTGAAACAAAAATTACGCATCCTATCAAAAAATGATTGATAAAAAATTTGTAACTCTTTTCTGAGTGAACGCCTTTCGTCTATTAATTTTTTTCGTGGTTTGTATCGTTTGTCCAAATTTTAATTTATTTTATTCTCAAATCATTTTTTTACAAATGAAACAAAAACTACGCGTCCCATCAAAAAGTGATTGATAACAAATTTGTAGCTCTTTTGGAGTACACAATTTTTTCCGTTCATCTTTTTGCGTATCTTGTATAGTTTGACCGCAAAATGGAATTTTTGATTTCTCATTATCTTTTTGTGCGATAAAAATTTGAATTTTCGATTTTTCAAGAAAATTAAAAGAAGACTTGATAACAATATTGTAGGGTATTCAAAAAGAAACATTTATCTTTTGGCGACTTTTTTTCATATCGTGCGTTGTTTGGCTTAAAATGTTCATTTTCGTTTGTTTTTTGGAATTTTGCAAATGCTATAACTCCGGTAATTTTTCTTATATAAAAAAATTCATGAAAATATTTTGTTCGACTTTTTGACTATGATTAATATCCGTCCATAAATTTTTTCAATATGAAAAAAAGTGTCCTCAAAAATTTTCAAAATGTGCTCACTTTCTTAATTTTCATCAAAAATGGCTGGCTAACGAAATTGACCTTTACTTCAGAACACTCAAAGAGTAGACCAAAGCCCAATCCAATACGTTGATTCTCTTGAAAGTTATTGTGCTAACAAACTAAAAATGTACAGGCTAACAGACGTACATTTTGTAAGAACCTGTTTTTTGGGTTCACGGGGTCTCAAAACGTTAACATTTGACAAAAACGGGGGGGGGGGGCCCCCACATTTTACACAAATCTAATACCTTCTCATTATAGGATGAGAATTTAAAAATTATTATTTCAAGGCTAGTTTTCGGTATTGAAACAGTTCTCCAAAAATATAGTCTCGAGTTGCTCTATGCTAATGCCACTTTATTTTGAAGCCACTAAACGACGTTTTCGTACAACTTTTTTGGATAAAAACAGGACCGAAGTGAGAATAAAATTTGTTTTATTCCAAATGTTTTCTGTTTCTTTCATGCATAAAGTTGCGAACAATTAAAACAATACTCTTTGTGCATTACTTTAGTTCGCTAATACGTACCACTTTTCAATCTAAAGTTAGAAAAGTAGACTATTGTACCAACGATGGCTTCAAAACAAGACGATTTGGTATTATAACATGACGCTGAAAAAATGATGCTCAATTGAAATGAAATCATAGTATGTCACCTTCTCATTAGTCATCGTCGGTTTCACACAGAAAGAAAACTAGGGTTTCCATAAGAACCCATTTTTGGTTTCAAAGGAGCTGCAACAAAAATAAACTGCTGAAAAAAAACCCAAAACGATAAATGAGCTCTAAATGATACCTCAGTTGGTGTTCTAAAGGATCCCAATTGTAATTGAGCCTATTTATAAGGAAACTTTTTCTTCGCTTTGCCCACTTCGACATTTTGTTTAATTAATATCATAATTTTTACCTTAAACCACACATGTAATCGAAATCTGATGAACATAACTTAATGTAGATAATAATATTTTATTATTATTATTATATATTAATAATTATTTTATTTTAAAATATTTCAAACAAACCAAACCATATTTTTGAAATTGTGCAAGATTTAGAGTCAAACATACATAAGATTCCGGATAATTGTAGAGATGAACTTAGAGAAAAAGTTTTATCATTAGCTTCAAATTATTTAAAGAAACCACAACGAATTGCAGGTATAGATAGAATAATTGCTAATAAAATTAACATTACCAATAGTTTTATGAGTAAAAAGAAAGAAAAGATTTTAGTAACTAAAGCAGATAAAGGAAATGTAACCGTAGTGATGTGTCGCCAAGATTACACTAATAAAATGAACATTTTATTAAATGATTCTAAAAAATATAAAAAAATTAATTATAAACCTTTGAACTTTTTACAAATTGATACCTTCAAAATGGTAGATGGTTGGAGGACAAGTGGTTTCCTAAATCCTAGCACAAAAAGAGCAGATTTACTTATGGTAAATACTAACATTGCTAGAATATATGGACTGCCAAAAATACATAAACAAAATTGTCCTCTTAGACCTGTTGTATCTTGCATAGGCACTCCTACTTATTACTTAGCCAAGATTTTCAGCAAAATTATTTCCGATTCCTTACCATCTTATCCTTATAACATAAAAAAATCAAATGAACTTAAAGAAAAAATCAAAAACTTTAAAATACCTGATAATCACAGTATGGTATCACTTGACGTCACATCACTTTTTACTAATGTTTCTTTAGAACTTGTTCTAAAAAGCATAGAATCTAGATGGAATTACATAAAGAAAAATACTAAAATTCCTTTCGACGATTTCAAGGAGGGCATTTCTTTTCTTATGAATAACACCTTTTTCAGATTTGATAATAACTTTTACCAGCAAATACATGGTATGCCTATGGGTTCACCGATTTCGGCTATTCTATCGGAAATTGTCATGCAAGATTTAGAATCAGAAATTCTTGATCAAATCAATTTTGACATTCCAATATATGTACGCTATGTTGATTACTCTTTTTTAATTATCCCCGAAAATAAAATAGATTTGATCGTTTCACTTTTTAATTCCTATCACAACAGACTACAATTTACAATCGAGAAAGAAGAAAACAATTCAATTGGATTTTCAAATTTAGAAATAATAAGATCTGAAAACAATATTATAAAAACTAATTGGTACCGCAAAAAAACTTATTCAGGAAGATATTTGAACTATTTTTTTAATCATCCAATACAGCATAAAATTGGAATTATCAAAAATCTTGTTGATTCAGCCACTCTTTTAGCAGACGTTTCTTTTCACTCAAAAAGTCTGGAACTAATTAAAAAACTATTGTTCTATAATAATTATCCAACTGGTTTTATTGATAAGTACTTTAACAAAAGATTAATTGAACTACAGAATAAAAATAACAACATTAACGGCAATATCAATATTGACAATACTAATCAAAACCCAAAAGCAATTATCTCAATATCCTTTTTAGGCCAAATTTCACATAACATTAAAAGACTTTTTTCTATAATTCGCGAAAAAGTGCCAGTTTTTCCACCTGTTTTTGGTGTAAAAAGTGATCGATTTTTGGTCGATGACATGGCGCATGCGCAGTGCCGACCTTTCCGGGCAACAGTGACAAAAGTAGACAGATGCAGTGGAAAAAGTATATGGACAGTGATAAAAGTGAGGCACAGTGACAAAAGTAAATGTTATTTCGGGTGGGTTCGTGCTGCCTCGGGTGTACTCGTGCATCGTGCGCAGCCAACTTCATTCTATTTTCCGACTGTCGTCCCTAACCTAAAATCAATTTCCTAAAAAGTCTCGAGTTGTGTATTTTGTATGTACTTTTGTCACTTGGCAAAAGCAAAAAAAACACCGTCAGTTTCTCCGAAAATACTGTGCTTGGTGTTTTTTCACGAAAAATCGGAAATTTTGAAGCCCTCAACTTTATGGGCCAACTATTCAATTGTGAGAACCAGCTTATTATTACTGCCATATTATTGCCATGGTTTTGATAATTGCCATTGTCATTGTTGCGTCAATCGACAAAAAATCGCCTTCTTTTTACACAAAAAACAGGTAAACAAAAACTAGCACTTTTGCACAAATTATAGAAAAAGTATCGTGTCCCACACATTGAAAAAGCGACGATTTAAAAATCGTGTGATAGCCACCCTCGCTCCGCTCGGGTAGCTAACTTTACACTCGTTTTAAATCTCTCGCTTTTTCAACTTGTAGCACAATATACTATTAAATGAAACTGATAATATTAAAACTGTTTTTAGAGTTGATACTAAACTTGAAAATATTGTTAAATTAGGGAAAGACAGACTTGATACATTGGACCAATGTAATGTTATATACAGAATTTCCTGTCGTTGTGGAAAAGCTTACATTGGCCAATCGAAACGTCCGCTCCGAATCAGAGTTAAAGAACATAAAAATAACATCAGATTAGATCAAAAATATCATAAAGCTATAAGCCAACATTTAACATAAGAACACCGAGGTGACTCTAGTTTCATAAAATGGAATGAGGTAGAAATTTTGCATATTGAACTTAATGGATATAAACGTGCTTTTGCTGAGATGGTTTTTATTAAAGAAGAAGGTGAAAGTTGTATGAAGTTAGTTACCGATTTAGGTTATTTTAATAGTTCTTATAATAACATAGTTGAATTTATAACTAAATAAAAAAATTCTCTAAATTCATCTCAAATATCAATAGCACTAACTTAAATTATAACAAACATATAATTAAGAAAATAACTGTTACAAAAATAATACTATAGAAATTATTACTGATGTTCACCCTTCTTGCACCTAAGTATTCGCAAATACTTATTTTTTCTATGTTATTTATATTTAATTAATGTTACAA
>CAKNYM010052305.1:153186-193134 GCA_932195095.1 Andricus curvator
TTATGGTTTCCAGAAATAATGAGATATGGGACTTGAAACTAGTGGAAATTTTTTCCTCAACCAATTTTTTTTTCTTGACCATTAACATTCAAATACCATTAAAATTTATAAACAAATCAGAAAGGTTCAAATTTATTCATTTTAAACAAAAAAGTGACTTTTCTACGATAAAAGATGACTTTTTAAGAAAATACTTGAATTTTCTACAAAATAATTAAATTCTCTACAAAAGAATTAAATTTTCAACGAAATAGTTGAATTTTCAACCTGAAAAGATAAATTCACAACAAAAAAGTGTAATAGTTGATATTTCAACCAAGAAGGATGCAATTTCATTTAAAAAAAATGAATTTTAAAATCAAAAAGACGAATTTTCAACAAATAAAGATTTTTCAGTGATGGAAGAAAAAAAAAGTTCACCGAAATTGTTGAACCTTAAAGCCAAAAGACGAATTTTCAGTACAAAAATTGAATTTTCAACCAGAAAAATAGGAATTTTCAGCAAAAAAGTTCATTTTCAACAAAGCAGTTAAATTTTCAACCAAAGAGATAAAGCTACATTAAACAAAATTTCAACGGAATAGTTCAACTTTTACCCACGCAGTTAAATTTTCAATTGAAAAAGATCAGTTTTCAACTAAATAGTAGAACTTTAACCGAAGAGATGAATTTTCAACTGAAAATATGAATCGTCAACAAAAAAAGGGATTTCTTAACAAAGTCGTTCAAACAAAATTTTCAAAAAAAATTGTTTAAATAAGAAGTAGATTTTCTACGGAGATACTGGAATTTTCAATCCAAAAAAACGAATTTTCATAAAAAGAGGATGACTTTCAAAAAAAAATTATTTGATTTTCAATCAAACAGTTGCATTTTCATTCAAGAAAAATTAATTTTCTACTACAACAGAATTTTTCAAATCACAAAGACAAATATTGGACAATATAGTTCAATTTTCATCCAGAAAAGATTTCAGTTGATTTTTCAACACAAAATGTGAATTTTTCTCAAAAGGTAAATTTTCTACGAAATAGTTGAATTTTCAACAAAACGGTAAATTTTTGGACCAAAAAGCATGACCTTTAAACAAATTTATTGAATTCTCAACCGTACACCAACGGCCATACCACGCTGAAAAACCCAGTTCTCGTCAGATCACTGAAGTTAAGCAGCGTTGGACGCGGTTAGTACTTGGATGGGTGACCATTCAAGAATACTGACATGAGTGCTGTTGGCACATCGTGGGTGTGGTGAGCCCACACTTGTAGTTATTTATAACTACAAGAAAAACCTAGAAACACTACCCGAATCGGGTAGTGTCACGCCTACCCTGAAAGGGAAATGGTTTAATGGTATACAGTTGCATTTTTATTCAAGAAAGATGAATTCTCTACTCAGATGAATTTTTAAATAAAAAAGATAAATTTTCACAAAAAAATAGTCGAATTTTCATCCAAAAAAGATTTCAGGTGATTTTTCAACCAAACAGTTGAATTTTCGATCAAAAAGGATGACCTTTCAAAAAAATTATTAAATTTTCAACCAAACAGTTGCAATATTATCCAAGAAAGATGAAATTTTTACCAAAGAAAATGAATTTTTAAAGCAAAAAGACAAATTTAAAAAAAAATAGTTGGATGTTTATTCAAAAAACATATCAATTGATTTTTCAGCACCAAAATATGAATTTTTCTCAAAAGGCAAATTTTCTACGAAATAGTTGAATTTTCAAGCAAAAAGATTGACTTTTTAACAAAACTGTCGAATTTTCAAACAAATAATAAAATTCACGACTAAAAAGATAATTTTCAGCAGAAAGCAACTGCAAAAAATGAAATATAAATACAAAGCAAATAAATTACTAACAAGAATGTTATATCAGGGTCACCGCAAAACTTAATTTTAAGAATTCTCTAATTTTTCCCTGGCCAATAAAAATTGAAAAATTTCAAATTTATTCTGCTTGACAGTTATTTAAAATTATATAAAAACATATATTTTGTGAAAAGCCCACCTTTCATAGTAAGCAAGAGGCATTTTTTGTAGAATTTTTTTAAATGTTCAAACTTTTATGTGGAAATTTGTTTGTCTTTACCATTCATAGATTGCGATAAAAATGACAAAATTCGTTTGTATGAAAAAAATCTCCTCACACCAAAAATGACTTAGACCAAATTAGAAAAAAAATCGTCACTTTATTAATTTTGAACTTTTTTCAATTTTTCCGAAAAATTGCGGAATAGGGCAGTAAAACTCAGAAGAATCCGAGAAGAATCCAGTGAAATTGACGATACGAACTAAGATATTTTATTTTTTTGTCCCTTCTTGTCCCCTCTCTGGAGAATATTTTTTTTGATCCTGTTTTCAAAAAATTTATTCTTTAACTCGATTTTTAGTTTAAATTTTTGTTTTGGTTAAAAATACCACTATTTGATTAAAATTTAATTATTTGATTCACAATGCAACTCGTTTATTCAAAACACTTCTTTTTTGGTTGAAAATTCAAAAACTTGGTTGCAAAATGTACTACTTTGTTGAAAATTCATCCTTTTGCTTAAAGATTCCACTCTTTGGTGGAAAATTTAACCAGTTCGTAGAAAATTCACTTTTTTTTAGTTGAAAACTAACCTTTCTTTCGACTGAAAATTCAACTGTTACTTTTTCAGTCAAAAATTTATCTTTTTTATTTGAAAATTCAACAATTTGGTTAAAATGTATCTTTCTTTAGTTTAAAATTCATGCATTTTGTTGAAAATTTGTGTTTTTAGTAGAAAATAAATCTTCTCAGATAAAAACTCATCTGTTTTATTAAATTAGAATAAAATCTTTATAATCTTCTTTGATTTAGTTATAAATTCATCTTTAGAGTGGGAAATTTAATCATCTTTTTAACTGAAAATTCCACAATTGGTTGAAAATTTATATTTTCAATTAAAAATTAATCTATTCTATTTAAATACTCAACTAATTGGTTGAAAATTTATCTATTTTTTTTAGGATTCAACTATTTTGTTGAAAATTTGTCTTCTTTAGTTAAAAATTCAATAATTTGATAGAAAATTAAAGTATGTAGTTGAGAATTAACGTTTTTCTTAAAAAAATTTATTTACGGGTTGAAAATTCAATTAGTTTGTCGAATAAACGTATTTTTTGTTCAAAAAATCATATTTTCATATATTTGAAAAATGACGTACTTGGTAGAAAATGAACTTTTCAGTTAGTAATTCATAATTTCGGTTTAAAAATTCAACCGGTTGGTGTACAATTAATGTATTTTGTAGAAAGTTCGTCTTTCTGGGTACAAAATTAATCTTATTTTCAGAAAATTCTTCCTATTGACTATGCATTGAACTATTTTGTTAAAAATTCGTATTTTTCGTTCAATTTAATTGGTAGAAAACTCCTTTTTTGTTGAAAAATGATTTTTTAAATTGAAAATATAACTACTCTATTTTTGGTGGAAAATTTATCTTTTCTAATTGAAAAATCAAATTTCTTCATTGAAAATTCATGTATTTTGTTAAAAATTCGTCTTTTTGGGCATAAAATTAATCGTCCTTGTAAAAATTCATCTTTTTGGCTGTGGATTCAACTATTTTGTTACAAATTCGTCTTTTTTTGGTTTAATTAAACTAGTGTAAAATTCATTTTTTTTTTTAATTAATTTTTTAAACTGAAAATGTAACTATTCTATTTTTTGTAGAAAAATTATGCTTATTTTTTTTTAAATTCAACTATTTGGTTAAAATTCCACGATTTTTGTAAAAGATTCAACTATTTGTTTGAAAATTAAACCATTCATTTCAAAAGTTAACTGCTTTGTAGAAAATTCTCTTTTTTGTTGAAAATTCAGGGTAGAGTGAAAAGTTGAACTGTTTTGTGGAAAATTTACGTATTTTGTTAAAATTAATCTTTTTGGACATAAAATTAATCTTCTTTTGTAAAAATTCATCTTTTTGGCTGTGGATTCAACTATTTTGTTACAAATTCGTCTTTTTTGGCTCAATCAAACTAGTACGAAAATTCTCTTCTTTTTTTGAAAATTAATTTGTTTAACTGAAAATGTAATTATTCTATTTTTTGTTGAAAAATGATTTAATTTTTTAATTTAACTATTTGGTTGAAAATTCTACGAATTTCGTAAAAATTCAACTATTTGATTGAAAATTAAACTATTCATTTGGAAAATTAACTGCTTGGTAGAAAATTCTCTTTCTTGTTGAAAATTCAGTGTCGAATGGAATTTTTTTTTCGAATGTAAATATTCCATTCTTGGTTGAAAACTGATATTTTTTAGTTGAAAATTAAACTATTTGGTTGTGTATTCATCTCTTCTGATTACAAATTACATTTTTGGTGAAAATTCATTTTTGTAGGTTTAAAATTCAACTATCTTTTTGAGTCATCTTTCTTAGTCGAAAATTTAACTGTTTTGTTGAAAATTCGTCCTTTTGGTTTGAAAATTGATACTTTACTTCAGGGGGGGGGGGGGTAAACGAAAAACTCCGGTTTTCAACGAAGTTTAACGGGTGGGCAGGGGGGAAGGTTAAAAAATATTTCAAAATTGGTACTGTAGTTTATGGATAGTGAGGGGGAGCTTATTTGAGTGGAATTAAGGGAAAATGATGACTGAGAGAGAAGGGGAAGTAAAGGAAGTAAGGGAAAACAAAGGGGTGAAAGTTAGGGGAGTGGAAGTAGTGAAAGTGTGGAAAAATTAAACGGGAAGTAGCTGAAGTAGGGGAAGGGAGGGGAGAAGATCTAGGAGGCGTGAGGGCAACAGTAAGGAGGGGAAGTATGGTAAGTAGGGGGAATGATGAGAGAGGAATTAGGGAAACTGAGGGGGAATGAGGGAAAATAAGGGTAGGAAAAGTATAGAAGTAGAGGAAGTGCAGATAAATAAGGGGTGGGAAAGTAGCGGTGATGAGGAGAAATTAAAGGGTAAGTGTTTGAAGTAGGGTAACAGAGGAGAGAGGAACTAAGAGGAGTGAGAGCAACATTGAGGAGGGGAAGTATGGTAAGCAGGCGGAATGATGAGAGAGGAATTAGGAAAAGTGAGGGGAAATAAGGGGAGGAAAAGTAGGGGAAGTATTTGACAGTATCACACTACTTGTAGCGTGTTACTGTCAAGCACTGAGATTATAAAATCAGAATAGATGAAGACAGTTTGTTTGAAGTAGGGGAACGGAGGGGAAAGGAACTAGGAGGAGTGATGGCAACAGTGAGGAGGGGAAGTATTGTAAGTAGGGGGAATCATGAGAGAGGAATTAGGGAAAGTGGTGGGAAATGAGAAGAAATAAGGGTAGGAAACGTAGAGGAGTAGAGGAGTAGAGGAGTAGAGGAGTAGAGGAGTAGAGGAAGTGCGGAGGAATGAGGGGTGGGGAAGTAGCGGTGATGAGGAGAAATTAAAGGGGAAGTGGTTGAAGTAGGGAAACAGAGGGGAGAGGAACTAGGAGAAGTGAGGGCAACAGTGAGGAGGGGTAGTATGGTAAGCAGGGGGAATCATGAGAGAGGAATGAGGGAAAGTGAGGGGAATTAAGGGGAGGAAAAGTAGGGGAAGTATTTGACAGCAACACACTACTTGTAACGCGTAACTGTCAAGTACTGAGATTATAAAATCAGAATAGATGAAGAAAGTTTGCTTTATGAAATTTTCACTTTGACCTGTTTTTGTGCTTCTCGGAAGAGTGATTACCATTCTTAGTTTGGTGAGTTTTGGCAATAATTTGTGTGCCTGGCAAACGGCAAGGCGAGGTAAAAACTCATTGAAGTTTAACCAGATCGAATTACCTCCACTTGCCTTAAATTGAAACAAATCTATGGCTTCGCCGATGCGGAAAAAGAAAGTTATAGTCTAAGTGCGTTGGAGTGTAAGCGGAAAGAGAGGATAGATTGCTCTGTCCGAGCTAAGATCGGATGAGGGTGCGAAGGGGTGAAAATGACAAATAGACACATTAGCTGCGTAAAATTCTTCCTTCACTCGAATGGATCCACCTCTTCTTTTTATGTATGATTTATAGATTATTCACACCTTCCTGAACTGCATTCCAAAGCCACAATAGCTTCAAAAATACGGAAAAATAAAAAGATTAAATGTGTATTAGGTCCAAATTTTTTTTCTCGAATTTTCATGCACATCGCCCACAAGATTTGTTCGAATTCACAAAAAATGAATCCATTTTTCTTTAAGGGCATTTAGAAAAAAAATTTTTTAAAGAAAATAAAACCGGAGCAATATCGGAATTTTTTGTGCAACAACTCATGTCCACACAAAATGAGATATCGATTTGAAACTTTGGGGAAAGCATCAGGAAACAGTAATCTGTGTTTGTATACAACATTTGACTCGAAATGTTGAAGAGAAAAATTTAATGAATAAAGAAATTCACAACAGCGTATATTCTTCCTTACCGACCGAGAAGAAACTTCTGTATTGTGCCGGTCGATATTTGTTATTCCAATAATAACTTTTTTTTCTTCCCCAACTCTATGCTTTACCACACACTGTCCTTTTATATTTATTAATATTTTCCGAAATTTTTTCCGCTTTATTTTAACTTTTATTTTTAAATATGGGACAAAAAATATCGATCTCAGGACTGGCTGGGTCACGTGACTAATGTATAACATGTCCTTAAGGCCGTGTGACAAGTGGGTCACGTGACCGGATTCCTACCTTACCGACACTTTTTTTTCCTAACTTATTTTAATACGAATAGCCACATCGAGTTGAAAAATTGGGGTAATAAATGAGAAGCACTAACACAAATCTGGTCCTAAATTTTGATACTCACGAAAAAAGAAAAAAGAAAATATTTAAAAAAAAAAACTTTTTTCATAATTATAAAAATTCAGGACGAGACCCACCTTTCTTAGTGCTTCTTCTTTAGTATCCCAAATTTTCAATTAGATGTGGCGCTTCGTGTGGAAATAAGTTGGGAAATAAAAAAAGTGCCGGTAAGGTAGGAATCTGGTCACGTGACCCACTCATCACATGGCCTTGAAGATGATATTTAGAGGTAGCGCAAGCCCCATGACGTTTAACACGTATTTCCCATAAGAAAAAAGACGTTTTGGTAAATTTTATTCAGAACCATTATTATTAGCTGAATCGCGAAAAAATTCAACATTTCTAAACATAAGTCTGTTTTATATGGTGCCAAAAAACCCCATAAGTGACAAAATGAATTTTTCTAGTTTTTGGCTCTAATTATGATTTTCTTTTGCTTTTTTTTTAATGCGAATTATTTCTAATGCATGAAATACTACTTTATACTGGAAATTAAGAGCATGGATACATTTTTTAAATAATTTATTATTGTTTTAGCAATAATCTTTTAGAATAGAGATAGATAGTCGCGGTTTTTTCGAAAATTTTTCAATTGTTGTCCAATTTTCAATTAGAGTGATCAGCTAATAAATTCAAGTTAACAAAATCTATTATCTAAATGAGTTATTATTATTGTTAATAATATTCAATTGGAATAATTCTCGCAAGTTTGCGTTTTTTCTGAAATTCACAACTATTGTTCCACTTACCACTTGCAGAAGTTAATAGTTTATTTAATTTAGCAAAAATAATTTTTTAAACAAATTATTATTGTTGATAACTATCTAGATCTATATTTATGCCAGCTGGTTGCGGTTTTTTCTGAAATTTTTAACTTCTTGTCCACTTTTCACTTAGTGAGGTATTAAATAATGAATGTAGATAAACATAGTTGTTTAAACAATTTATTATTGTTTGTAACTATCTTTTCTTAGCTAAGTGCTAAAAAGTTGCGGTTTTTTCTGAACTCTTGAACATTTTGTCCACTTTTCACTTACTGAGGTAATAATTAATGCAAGTTAACAAACATGCTTATTTAAACAATAAAAAAATAATAAGTGAACCTCAGAAGAATCATTTTTAAATAGTACTGTAGTTTTTTATGTGAATTATTTCTGCTCTTTCCCCACAAGAGAAAAAAAACATTGCTAAGCGTAAAATAAAAATTTAGAATTGCACACATTTTGATATTAGCTTTCTTCCAGCAAAATATATTCATGAAAAAGAAAGAGATTGTTTAAAATATTTTTCCTTCCAATCTTTATTTATTATTTGTTCATAACTAAAAAGGCCAAGCAAAGTTAAACATTTCAGAAAAAACCGCAACTTTCTAGCAGTTATCTAAGAGAAGATCGTTATAAACAATAATCAATTGTTTAAAACAACTATTTTTGTTAACTTGCATTAATTACTAACTCACTAAGTGGAGAAAGGACAAGAAGTCAAAATTTCTCAAAAAAAACCGCAATCATCTGGCATTAATATAGATAAAGATAGTTATTAACAATAATAATTTGTTCAAACAATTATTTATCATAAATTAAATGATATATTAACTCACTGCGAGTGAAAAATGGTAATCGAAATAGATTTCAACTGTTTTTTTGAAAACTTTATTTCTTTTTTAATAATTTTTTTAACTGAAAATTTGAATATTTCATTTTTCGTTAAAAATAATAATTTTTTTATTGAAATTCAACTACTGGCTTGAAAGTTGAATTAGATTGCTAAAAATTGTTTTTCTGTTTGAAGATTTTTTATTTTTATTTAAAATGGTTTTGCTGAAAATTTAACTGTTATATTGAAAATTCTTCTTTTTACATTCTCATCTAGAGAAGGTATTAGATTTGTGTAAAATTTGACCCCCCCGGTTTTTGTCAAATGTCCACGTTTTGAGACCCCCTGAACCCAAAAAACAGGTTTTTACGAATGTGTCTGTCTGTCTGTCTGTATGTCTGTCTGTGAACACGATAACTTTCGAAAGAATTCACCGATTTGACTGGCCTTTGGTATACTCTTTTAGTCTCCTAAACGAAAGGTCAAGTTCGTTAGCCAGCCATTTTGGATGAAAATTCAAAAAGTGAGGGCATTTTGAAAATTTTTTGGACCGTTTTTTTTTCAAAATTTGGAAATTATATGTACGGCTGCTTATAGTAATTGAAAATTCAAATATTTTATTCTTATGACATTTTTCGATAAAATGAAAATTTTCCGAGTTACAGCATTTTCAAAATCCAAAAGAAAAAACGAAAATTCACATTTTCAGCCAAACAACGCACGATACGAAAAAAAGTCACGACAAGAAAAGTGTTTCTTTTTGCACGCCCTACAAGATTATCATAATGACTTTTTCAATTTTCTTGAAAAATCGAAAATTCACAATTTTTATTGCACAAGAAGTAATGAAAAATCCAAAAAATCAATTTTACGGTTAAACTATGCAAGATACGACAAATGATGGCTGGACTAAAATTGTGCATTCAAAAAAGATCTACAAATTTCTCATGGGTCACTTTTTGATAGGATGTGTAGTTTTTGTTTTATTCGTAAAAAATAACATTAACAGTGAAAAAATCGGCCCGATAAGCGGGCACATTCTCATCAAAACTTTGCTTATTTACTTTATTTTTCATCTCGGGTGTGTTTTTTCACAATATTTCATTGTTTTTGTGTTCTCAATACTATTTCTAACGATTAAAACAATAAAATATAATAATAATTCAAACAATTTATTCTGACTGAAAATCTGACTTTTATTTCAGAATGCGTTTTGATCTTTATTTACTAAAATAATTGTCCTGAAAAAATTCGACTATTACATTTATATTTCAAGAACTATGCTCCAAATAGACAAAATTAATAAATATATATATATATATATATTAAAAAAAAAAAAAAAAAAAAAAAAAAGAGTTATTGGCTCCTCGTTTAGAGGTGGGCCGGGAATGCGCAGATGGAAACATATGAACTCCTATGTAATACAACGCTGCTGAAGGCTGGTGACCTTCTCAGCATAAAACATCAACCAATTGCGACTCTTTCGGTTTCCATTCCTTGTCATCCCCCCCCCCCCACCCCCCGTGACAGAAGTTTTCATGGGACTGACGTTAGAGCTGGACTCTCCACTATACGGTGAATCACTACTTGACTTGGACATGATTTCAACTCGCAAAACAAATTTCGCGCATAAAGGTGGTAGTTGGGTGTACAATCTAAACATGAACAATACAAACAATAAAGTAGCCTCGGACTGGACTGAAACTTTGATTGACTAAATGCATACACACGGTAAACGTAAAGTTTGAGTTTCAGGCGATGAATGGAGACTGGGTGTTTGGAATGCTAGAGGAGTGAATGATCTTAAAGTAAGAGAACTACGAGAAACTATGCATGCTAGGAAACTAGATATTTTATGTGTACCTGAGACAAAGAAAAAGGGATGCGAAAGTACAAACATAGAAAATGGGGTGTTGAAAAGCGGTTTTGAAATATGGTTAGGAGTAGATAGGGAATCACATGGTAGTCAAGGGGTCGGTTTGATTATGAATGAAAAAGCAAGATATATGTTCCAAAAACGACTTAAATACTTTTTTTCTCCCCTTTTCAGATAGTTGGAAAAAAATCTTTCTGATTGTAGGATTTATTATAAAGATACGGAAATATACGCTAAAGTAAAGGAATTACCTTCTTCATTTTAAATCAAATACAACTTTAGTCATTTTTATCTGAAGAAGATTGAACATAACATATGGTCGTGGCGAACTTTTGGGTTTCTATTATACGATGAACAGAAACGAGCGTGAAGCGCGAGGTTCACATGATGATCAAACGAAATATCGAGCGCGAAGCGCGAGTGTCGTGATGAGAATGTGTTCCTTAAGGTCGATAGAACCTTAAGTAAATTAGTTCATCTTTTTATGTAAAACTGACATAATTAAACCAAAAGCAGGTCATAACGATGAAGCTTTAACAGAGTATTAGCCCGCGAAGCGTGCACTAGCGAGGACACGAAGTGTGAAAACCTAGACGACAAATGTGTCCGAGCGCGCAGCGCGAGGTGAATACATTATCGAGCGCGAAGCGCGAGATAAACATATAATCGAGCGCGAAGCGCGAGATGAATACCCAATCGAGCGCGAAGCGCGAGATCCAACAGGTGCGCGCCCTAGGTGCGCTGAAACTTGCGAGCGAAGCGAGCCGCGCGCGAAGCGCGCTATGAGAATGTGCCCGCGAAGCGGGCGGATTTTTTTATTGAAAAATTAAGCGTTTGAACTTAAAATCTAACTATTTCATTTTTTGTCTTAGTTGACATTCTTGTATGTTGTTAAAATTTTATTTATTTAGTAGGAAAGTCAATTATTTGTTAGAATGTGAACTATTTTGTTGAAAATTTTTCTTTTGAATTGAGGATTCAACTATTTTTCTGAAAATTCTTTTTTTTTTTTTTTGTCTTCGACTGTTTTGAGTTTTATTATTTATCTTTTTCGATGGAAATTAATTATTTGACTGTACAATATTGTGTTTTTTTTTAAATTTATCTACTTTGTTGAAAATTTATATATTTTGTTAAAATCTTGTTTGTTTGGTTCAAAATTATTCCTTATGTTTGGAAATTTATCTTTTGTATTGACTTTGACTTTAACTGTTTTTAATTTTCAATTAAAATCTGTTTTGTTTGAGATATCAACTATTACATTTTTCGTTAAAAATTCATCCTTTTGATTAAAAATTAATCTACTCTATATAAAATTTAACAATTTTGTTAAAAAGACATATTTTTGGATAAATTTTTCACATGAAAATTCACCTCTTTCTTGAAACTTTAACTATTTTGTTGGAAAATCTTGTTTTTTTGTTTCAAGTTTTTTTGTGAAGATTCATAATTTTAGTTCAAAATTGTACTTTGACCTTCTTAGATGAAGATTAATTATTTTTATTAAAATTAGTCAGCCTTGTTGAAAACAATAGTTTTTGTTAGAAAGTATTTTTTTGGCTGAAAAATCAACTATTTTGTTGAAAATTTGTTTGTTTTTTTCTGTAAAAATTAATCATCTTTGTTAAACGTTCAACTATTAGATGAAAATTTGTCCTTTTTGTTGAAAATTCCACTATTATGGTAGAAAATCGTTTTTTTTGTTGAAAAATTATATATATTGTTGTAAATGTTTGCTTGTTTGTTTGTTTGTTAAAAATTAATTTTTTTAATTGAAAATTCAACTATTCCATTGTGAGGTGAAAATCGATATTTTTTCATGTAAATTCAACTAGTTGGTTGAAATTTGAATTAGTTGGCTAAAAATTTATTTTTATGGTGGAAGATTCTTGATTTTAGTTAAAAATGGTTCCGTTAAAAATTTAGCTATTATCTAGAAAATTCTATTTATTTATTTAAAAAAAATTTTTTAACTGAAAACATAACTATTTCATTTTGTTAAAATTTTTCTTTCTCAATTGAGATTCATGTATTTTGCTAAATCTTCGTTTTTTTCTTTTTGGTGTAATATTAAGATTTTTGCTTGACAATTCATCGTTTTGTTGAAAAATTCCACTGTTTGATTACAAAATCGTTGTTTTTGGTTAAAATTTGATTTTGAACTAGCTGAAAAATTATATTTCTTAGCAGGAATTTTAATTGCTTGTTTGAAAATTCAATTACATGGTTGAAAATTCATGTATTTTGTTGAAAATTCACCTTTTTCAGTATAAAATTAATCTCCTGGATTCAAAATTCATTTTTTTATCCGAAAATGTTTCCACTTTGTTGAAAATAGAGTAATTTTAATAAAAAGTATCCTTTTTGGTTGAAAAGTCAGCTATTTTGTTTAAAATTCTTCTTTTTTATTGAGAATTCAACTATTTTGTTGAAAAACATGTTTCAGTTGAAAATTAATCTTTTAACTGGAAATTTATCTATTCAATTTATGATGGAAAATCTATCTTTTATCTTTGTTGAAAATTTAGCTATTATGTTGAAGAATTGTTGTTTTTTGGTTGAAAATTAATTTTCAGATGAATGAATTTAGTTGGAAATGCAACTACTTGGTTCAAAATTCATGTATTTTGTTAAAAATTCATCTTTTTCAGGAGAAAATTAATCTACTATTTGGTTAAAAATTGTTCTTTTTTGTTGAATTTAAAATCAACAATTCTAATTTTTAATCAAAATCTGTTTTGGTTGAGATACCAACTTTTACAATTTTCGTTGAGATTTCCTCTTTTTTGGTTAAAAATTCATTTACTTTGTGGAAAATTCAACGAATTCGTTATAAAGTCAATTTTTGGTTGAAGATTCTTCACTTTAGATGCAAATTCATATTTTTGGTTGAAAATTTAACAATTTGTTGAAAAATGTAGGTATTTTGTTGAATATTTGAAATTTTTGTTCAAAAGTAATTTTTTTGGTGAAAAAATTCCACAAGTATGATTTGCTACACTATTCAAAAAATTCTACAGCTTTCAATTTTTAACACTATAAAAAGTTTTTCTTTATAGTTTAAGACCTAGATTCCTAAAAATCATGTAAAGCAGTATTATCAATTTTTAAATATTCTAGCCTGTTTTATAAAAGAAAATTATTGCAAGGAAAAAAATAAAATCTTAATCAAATAAAAAAATAAAAATAAAAAATTTTTTTTTAAAAAACTGCAATAAAAATAAAATTTTTAAATAAGCATTTTCAAAATTCAAGAATTACAAAATTGTGAACCTTCAAATTTCAATTCATTTAAAAACATTGAAAATTATAATATTTCCAATTGAAAAAGTTCAAAATTAATTATTTCAAAATCAAAGCGTTAAAGAATTAAAGAATTCTAGACTTCGTTTGAAATTGAAGTATTTCTAAATTAGGATCTTGAAACTAAGTTATTAAAAATTAATCATTTTGAAATTTAAATCCTGATTTAAAAACGTGCATTTTTGAAGTTGGGGTTGAAATCCCTACAAAATACTTGCCCTCCCCTTACTTCACCCTTCGAACCCACTCTCTAACTTTTTCCCCTTATTTCTAATCATTTCCTCTACTCCCCATCATTTTCCGCAACTGCTCCGACTTTTCCTTCTTTCTTTTCCCCTCACTTCCCTAACCCCATCATATAATTTCCCCCACCCCATATGCTTATTATCACTACTCCTTTCCTAGTTTCCCCTATCCATTCCCTCATTTCACATACTTAATTTGTTTTCCCTTATCGTCATTTCCCCTTACATCCCATTATTTCCACTACATTTCCCCCTAACTTCCCCTATTTCCCCTTCACTCACTTCCCCTACACCCCTCTCATCATTACCCCTTACTTCCCTTACTTTTCCTCTTCTCACTTTCACTACTTCCCCATCCTTCACTTCCTCTCACCTCTTCTACTCTTCCTCATTTCCTCTCATTTCCCTTACAATTTTGAAATTCCTTAAAGTAAGGCATTCGATTCTTGACATTTAGAAGCATAAATTGTCGTGAATTCAAACAGATGAATCACTTTTCATCAGACTTTCATAAAAGACGTTTTTGCAAGCATTCCTCCGAACTCGTATCATATAGTCTCAAACAAGAAGGCAGAAACTTGATCTGAAAAGAATCCTGCGATCAGTTTTCTCTCAGCGTCTTTTATTTGAGTTGAGCGAAATCGTTTCTAGGAATAGAAAAGATTTTTCCATTTTCGCAATACTTTTTCAGGCAAGAGCACTTCTCATTTCTTCTGAAGAACCTGGAGGAAAGTAAAGAGTAAAGAGTAAAGAGAGATCTGACGCCCTTAACTTTAGAGGAATTTCGATTTCATATTAAAGTTTGTGATCAAAGAACACAATGATAATGAAAGAAACGTGCCACAGACTCGGAAATTGCGAGAGACTAGATAAAATACGGGGCTTACGAGGAACAACGTATTAAATTTGTTAACAACTTATTAACAAACACTTATATAATACTATTAATGATAACATTTCTCATTTTTTCCTTTAGAATTAGATTGAAGTTTTGCATCAAGAAAATCATCCTATTAAAAGAGCCTTTGCTGATCTTGACCACCTTAATGAATCTTATAATCCTATTCTAGAATTATTTTTATAAAATTTATAACAAATTCCTAACAATAAAATTCTTTTCTTGATTTTCTTACAATATTGGATACAAAAATTAACCTGTTTTGCTTGTTTCTACTTCTTAAATAACCGTTTTCAATACTTCAGCTGTTATATTACTTTTCAAATTTTGGCGCCTTTTTCTTCACTTCTACTGTATGTTAGGTTAGTTGATTTTCCTTGACAGTCACTCTTGGAGTTTTCTCTATGGGAGCAGGATGCCTTTCCATCCTGCTCCCAGAATAATGAAAAATATATTTTTTTAATTTCAAAATTTTATTTAGTTAACACTCTGTTATAAATTATTTTAACTGTGTTAACCGCGCAAATGTTTTGAAGTCTTTTTTTAAAAGAAATATGGTAACTATGATTCATTATTTTTTTGAACTTAACCCCTATCTTTATCATGATATTATTATTTGCTAATCAAATTATAATTTCCTTTTACAGAAATTTCGTACATTAAATTTTAATCGACATTTGTTGATATATATTTTGAACTTTACTAGTGACTTTTTAAATTGATCTCAATCATTGAACTCTATTCCAAGAAGATGACTAGGATTTTCGTAACTATCTCGTAAGTGGGTTATTTACACTTTTTCAAATTGTTATTAAATTGATTATTATTACATTTTTTCAGATTGATATAAATTGGTTCTCCTGATGATGGAAATCGTGTATTTCCGAAACAACTTTGTTCTTTTGTCTCCTATTTTGGATTCTCGGACGTTAAAGACTCTTATACATAATAGGCGTTTTCTGAATAAAAAAAAAACGGTTTTCTAGGATTTAGTATTATCTAAAAATAGATAAAACGATATTTTGATGTAACACTGAATGCTTTTTAAATATTTTTTTTAGTCATACAAATATTGAAGTTACTTAATGTAAGTACTAATTGAAATTCAACAATTTCAAACTTTTTTCAATACCATAAAGAATACAAAATTATACTAATAATGATACAATATAAAAATTTTGAATGAATATTTGATAAACGTTTTTGAATACTTAAATTCGAGCTAAAATTAAATTCTGAGAATTGAGAACAAGAAAATAAGTATCATCAGTTTGTTTTCAAATTTATATAAATATAATTTTCATAAGATTCTTGAGAAAATTAAAAAATATTTTTGATTATTTGAGATGGGTCAAAAAAGAATCTAGAATATTTTCAAAAAGTTCATTTTATTTTAAAGGATTGAACAAAATATTAGGAAAAATTCCAATCTTTTTAAAAGATATTTAGGACATTTAGAAGTTTGGAAAAAATAAATGAATATTCGATAAATTTTTGGAACTGTTTCGAAGTGTTCAAATATTTCTAATCTATTTAGAAACGTCTTAAATTCCTAAAAATATTTTGAGCTGACTTAATTTTTTCAAAATTTTGAAAAATCATTCAAAGTGTAAAAAAATTGACTTATAAACTTCTAAATTCTCCCAGGAATTTTGAAAAAATTTGTTTATTATCTTCAAACATTTATTATTTATTTTGAAGCTTCTAAAGTTTATTTTTAACATCTTTAACATTTCTACCAATTTTCTGAAGTTTAAACTTCTTTTCTAATCTCTTAAATTTTTGAAAATATTTCTTAAATTCACTCGATTAATTTTTTAATTTTACCAAACTGAAACATTTTGCTCCGAAATCCTTTACACTGTTTTTCGAAATTTTAGACAATCATTTAACATCTTTAAAAATCTTTTTTAATTTTCTCTTAAAGTTTATTTTTCACGATACAAAATCATTTAAAATATTCACCCGAATCTTAAGAGAATTCTTTTTCTAATCTTGGCAGACCTTCTAAATCTTTTAATCTTTAAAAAAATTATCTGATAATCTTTCAGATTCTTCCTTGACAAATATTAAAATCTTCTGAAATTTCTTGAAATCTTTTTGAATATTGTCTTAAAATTAATTTTTCAAAATAAAAAATTATTTTGATTTTTCCTATGAACCTAAAAAAATATTTTTCTATTTTGTGGAACCTCACAAAATTTTCAAAACATCTTTGGAAAAATTTTAGAAAATAATAAAAAAAAAAATTGTAATTTTTTTCAATTTTCTCTTAGAATTTATTGCAGAACAATCATTTGAAATTTTCCCACAAATCTTAAGAATATTTTTTTCATTCTGTTGACACACTGCAAAATTCATTTTAGCCAAAAAAATCTTAAATCCTGAAAAATTAAAAAAATGGTCTCAAAGGCTCCCATATTCTTTTCCCACATATTTTTAAATCTTCACAACTCAGAATTATTCCCTAAAAATGAAGCCTAAACCATTTAAAATTCTTCCAGAAATCTTGAAAGAAATTTAATCCCCTTAAATTTTTCATAATTATTAACAAACTTCTCATTTTCTTTCAAAATCTTCAAAATAAGTTTTTTCCCCCATAATTTAATTTTTCTTATCTCTATGAAAGTGGATGAAAGTTCACAAATCATAGTGTGGCAGCGAAATGTTAAGAACAGAATTATTTCCCATTATTAAACAATTATTTACTATTTATATTTTCTCTTCTATCAATAATCCATCTTAATGAATCTTAGAATTCTATTCTAGAATTATTTTGGTAAAATTTATAAAAAAATTAAAACAATAAATTTCTTCTCCTGAATTTCTTACAATACTGAATACACAAATTAACTTATGTTGCTTGTTTCCACTTCTTAAACAACCGTTTGTAACACTTGAGATGTTATATTACTTTTCAAATTTTGGCGCCTTTTTCTTCACATTCTACAGTATGTTAGGTTAGTTGATTTTCCTTGACAGTCACTTTTGGAGTTGTCTCTATGGGAGCAGGATGCCTTTCCATCCTGCTCTTATAATAATAAAAAATATATTTTTTACATTAAATTTTATTTAGTTAACAGTCTGTTATAAATTATTTCAATTTTATTCACCAAACAAATTTGTTGAAGTCTTTTTTTGATTGAAATATGGTAACTATAATTCCTTATTATTTTGAACTTTACCTCTATCATTATTATTATATTAATATTTACCAGCTCCCTGGCACTTAAAGCTAAAAATGGGCACACATTTGACTGCCCTGCGCGTTAGTACTTAAATTGGCCGAGCGTAGCGCTGATTACCTATAGGGCCGACTTTCTTGAAAATACATGGCAAAATAGTCAACATTCGAAGTTTTTTTATATTTTCTGGTAGTTTATTAGTCCTTTTTTCGTTTTTTTTTGCTGAAAATGATCAGTGATATATAATTAATTGAAAAAACATTAAACATGGTGAAGTGTTTAGCAGTGAACTGTGATTCTGGTTACAAAAAGAAACGGAGTTCGGAGGAGCAAACTCAACGGTTTTTTTAGGTGCCAAAAGACAAAGTGTCAATCAAAAAATGGCAAAAACCAATTTTGAGAGGTACATTAAAGTCAAAGAAAGTCAAGCGGTTTATGAGAGACATTTTGCAGAAAGTGACATCATCCGCGAAAGAACTGGTTAGAAAGAATTACTATTATTATTAATTATTATTAATTACTATTAAATTATTATTAAAGAACGAATTACTGGTCCTGACGGAACTGTTTTAGGAACGGTACGTTATTGTATGAATGTAATTATCGTATTTATTTTCCTTTGTGTATATATTGCTTTTTTTTATTATGTACTTTGAAATACAAATTCCGCCAGAGTTTAAACATGAATTCGTGGAATAAAATTAATAGTTTTAACAAAATAATTTAAAGAACTAAACTATAATATCTTTATGTCCAAAAAAAATATTTTCTATTTACAATTTGTAAAATTTCAAAAAAAAATGCAAATAATTTGTATATGAGTATCAATAATTCATCATATTCTCTTGGCATACTATTTTATATTGGCAATTATTTAAATTTGAGAACGCGCTATACTTATTTGTGGTAAAAATATTTTTTTCATTATTAACAAAATTTTAATATTGATTAAATAAATTTTAAATAAACTATTTTTTGTAGACTCCGTATAAAAGGCCGCGACTTCGAAAAGGAGCCGTACCAACACTCCATTTTGGACGAGACGAAAAGCCTGAAAAACATTTTGAAAATTTAACTAATTTAATTGTTGAAAATTTAACTAATTTGAAGAATTTAACTAATTTAACTAATCTAAAGAAAATATAAACGTTTTTTTGTACATAAAATTACATATTATTACTGTTGTGTTTTACAGAAAGTTATAATTTTTTACGACGCAAAAAACCTTTTAATTTTAATTTAAAATCGTGACACTAAAGTTCATAAATAAATTAATTATTTAATTAATAACAATTTTATTGTTATTACTTTGTTTAAATTTATTATATTAAATGTATTATCTTGGAAAAATTTTTCGTATTGCTTTCACACATTTAATCACTTAGAAACTTAATATATTTCACTTTTTTCGTTATATATTTTATACTAGTATATGCCAAAAACATTTAACTTCTTTTTTCCATTAAAAAAACACGAAAAAGCGGTTCAGATTTTTAAAAAACATAAATATTTGCATTTTTGCCATGTATTTTAAAGACAGTCGGCCCTATAGGTAATCAGCGCCACGATTTCGCCTGGTGGCCGTGATCCACCTTTCAGCCAACTTTTATAATACAGGCCACCATGAAAGTGCCAGGGGGCTGATATTTACTAATCAAATTATAATTTCCTTTTACAGAAATTTCGTACATTAAATTTTAATCGACGTCTGTTGATATATATTTTTAAATCTACTACTGACTTTTTAAATTGATCTCAATCACTGAACTCTATTCCAAAAAGATGACTAGGACTTTCGTAACTATTTCGTAAGTGGGTTATTTACATTTTTTCAAAATTGTTCATATTAATATATTAGTGAGATTATTATTAATTTTTTTTAAATTTATGTAAATTAGTTCCTCTGACAATGGAAATGGTGTATTTCCGAAACCTTGGGTTTTTAAGATTTTAATAAACTTGTCCGATAGAGTTTATGCAACTTTGTTGTTCTTTTTTCTCCTATTTTGGATACTCGGACGTTAAAGACTCTCATAAACTTATTAGATTTTTCAACTATATATATCTACAAACTAGATGAACTTTCACCTCAAAAATATAAACTTTTCAAAAAAAATGAAAAAGGTATATTTTCACTAATTAACTTCCAAACAAAAATTCAACAAATGAGTTGTATTTTCGACTAAAAAGGTCAATTTTCTACTAAAAATGAAATAGCATATCACAAAGGTTAATTTTATTCCAAAAAAGTGGAATTTTCAACAAACCACACAAATTTTCTGCTAAATAAATAAAGGTTCAACTAAAAAGATGAATTTTCAATAGAAATGGAATAGTTGAGTTTTCAGGCAAAAAACTTAATTTGTAACCAAAAAGAACAAATTTTTAATAAAATAATTAAAAAACAAAAGTGATGAATTTTCAGCCAAGAATGTTAATTTTCTACCAAAACAGTGGAATTTTCAAACAAATACATGAATATTAAAAAAAAATTTGTTTCAACATGAAAGATGAATTTTTAACCAAGAAGAGTGATTAAAGACCAAAAAATATCACTTTGCCACAAAATCTATGAATTTTCAAACATACGGTTAAATTTTCAATAAAAAAGATAAATTTACAACTAAAAGTGGAATAGTTGGATTTTCAGTGAAAAGAATTAATTTTTAACTAAAAAGAACAAATTTTTAGTAAAAGATTTCAACTTTCAACAAAATAGATGAATTGTCGACCAAGAATGCTACTTTTCTACTAAAAAAGTATAATTTTAAAACAAATACATGATTAGAACAAAATAAGTTTCAACCTGAAAGATGATTTTTCAACCAACAAAGTCAATTTTTCACCAAAAAATATCAATTTGTAACAAAATCTATGGATTTTCAAACATATAGTTGAATTTTTAACTAAATATGATAACTTTTCAACTAAAAATGGGATAGTCATATTTTTAGTAAAATAAAATTATTTTTCAGCACAAAAAAAAATTAATTTTCAACCAAATAATTATATTTTTAGCTAAAGTAATTAATTTTTGAACAAACAGATACATTTTTAACCGCAAAAAGATAATTTTTCACCAGAAAAGACCAATTTTCAAGAAAATACGTGAACTGTAAAAAGATACTTAAATTTTTATCTAAAGAAGGTAAATTTACACTAAAATTAAATTATTACATATTCAGTTCAAAGAATTAATTTTCAACTACAAAAAAAAACAAGTTTCCAACAAAATAGTTTATTGTAAAATCAAAGACATGAGTTTTGAATTGCAATGGTGAAAGTTTAGACAAAATTAATTTTCAAATAAATAGATGAACTTTGAACAAAAAAGATGGATTTACACCAATAATATTGAATTTCTGCTCAAAAAGACGAATTTTCAACCACATAGTTAAATTTTCACACAAAAAATGAATTTTTCAGAAAGGAGTTCAACTTTCAGGCGGGTAGTTGAATTTTCAACACCAAAAATTAATTCTCAACGCAAAATATAACAGTTTATATTTTAAGCAAAGAAGATTTTTATATCATATGAAAAACAGTTGAATTAAAAAAAAACGACTTCAACAAAATAGTTAAATCCTTAACCAGAACAAAATAATTGTCAACATAAAAGTTGCATTTTTACCCCGAAAAAATTAAATATCTACCACATACTTTCCTTCCCTTACTTCACCCTCTGCCACCCCATATTTACCCTCCTTCTCCTCCCTTATTTTCCGTCAATTGGCTTACTTCCTTTCCCCTCATTTCCATTACATTCTCTACCCTCACTCTTCATCACTTCCCCTACTTTCTCTCACTTTGTGCCTTCTCCCCATACTTCTCTACTCTAGCCCTCACTTCCCCTTCCCTACTCACCCTTACTTTCCCTAGTTTCATACCCCTTATCACCTCTACTTCACCTACTTCACCACCCCTAATTTTCACTGACTTCCTCTACTTCCCCCCTTATTTCCCAGCTTTTTTCCTACCCTCACTCCCCATCACTTCCCCTACTCCTCTCACTGTAATTTCCCCTCACTTCTCCTTCTTTTCCATTCCTCATCGAGCCAAAATTTCCCCACTCGATCTATTATGAATTTCCTCATTTCTTCTTACTTCCACTCATTCCCCTCCCCTCATTTCCATTACTTTCTCCACCCTCACTATCCATCAATTCTCCAACTCCCCTTATCATAACTTCACCTCACTTCCTCTACTTTCACACACCTCGTATCACCTTGCCCTACTCGTTCTCCCCAGCTCTCACTTCCCTTTCCCTACTCACCCTTACTTCCCCTAGTTCCATACCCCTTGCCACCCTACTTCACACACATCCCCGCGGCTAATTTTTACTCAGTTCAGCTACTTCCCCCCTTATTTCCCAGAACTTTCCCTACTCTCACTCCCTATACCCTGCCCTACTTCTCTCATAATTTCCCCTCACTTCTTCTGATTTTCCATTCCTCATTTCCCCACAATTTTTCCATTTCGCCTATTCTGACTTCCCCTAAGTCTCCTTACTTCCACTTATTCCCCTTTCCTCAGTTCCTCTACCTCCGCGCCACCCATCACTTACCCTTATTTTTCTAAAAAAAAACGAATTTTCTGCAAAATAGTTGAATTTTCAACCTGAAAAAAATGAATTTTCAAGAGAAATGTACATTTTCAACCAAATATTTTAATTTTATAACAAAATAGTGGAATTTTCCACCAAAAAGGATGTCTTAAAAAAATGGTTAAATTTGTAACAAAGGAATTTAATTTGTAATAAAATAATAAAGTTTCTATCCACAAAATATCAATTCTTAACCAAATAGGAATTTTGATAATATATAGTCTCAAGAATAATAGTTTAATTAAATATTGCTGTTCCCTAAGCTTTTCAAATGTTTGTAATATTTTTTGTGTCATCAAAAAAAAAATCGAATCAGAAATGGTGAAAGAGAAAATCCAGTTCTTATACTCAGAAAAAAGTTTCTTTGATTCAAAGAAAAATGCATTGAATAAAAGAAAAATACTCATTGGCTCTCAGCCAAGGAAATTTCTTTTGACACAATGAAAGTTCTTTGGTTCGAAGAAATTTTATTTGTTCCAGTGAAAATTCTTTTTACATTTAAAATGATTTTCTTCGCTTTGAAGACATTCCTGGTTGAAATAACAACAAAATATATAAATTTTCAACCGAAGATATGAATTTCCAACTAAAACGATAAATTTTCAATATTAAAATTAAGTTTTAACCAAATAATTATATTGTTAACTATAAAGATGAATTTCAAACAAGAGAATTAAATTTACAAATAAAAAAGGTCGATTTGTAATAAAACCTGAAGTTGTTCAATTTTCTTAAAAAAAAAAAATTCAAACTAACAGTTGATATTTTAATCAAAGAGATGAATTTTTAACCAAGAGGATAAATTTTCTACCAAAAATACGTGTTTTCAACCAAATTCACTAATTTTCAACCAAATTCACTAATTTTCAGCCAAGTAGTTAAACTTTTTATTAAAAATAAATTTTCAACAATATTGTTTATGAATTTTTAAATGAAAAAGATGAATTTTCAATAAAACCTGAAGGAGTTTAATTTCCAGTTCAGAAAATTAATTTTGAACAAAGCAAATCTATCTATAAAGAGACATTTTCAATTAAAAGAAAAATAGGTAAAAGTAAAATAGTTTAATTTCTGCTCAAGAAATTTAATTTTAAACAAACCAAAAAACGAATTTTTAACAAAATAGTCAAATTTTCAATTGAAGACATGAATAGTCAATTAAAACTTTGAATCGGTGACAACAGGAAAATGAATTTTTAACCAAATAGTTAAACTTTTATATAAAAAAGATACATTTTTAAATAATGCAATGGAATAGTTTAATTTTAAATCAAAACATGAATTTTTAAGCAACATGGTTAATTTTCTACTAAAAATAGCGAAGTTTGCGACAAAATCCATGAATTTTCAACTAATAAAAGATACAATTTTAACCAAAAATGGAATAGTTTAATTTTCAGTTAAAAAATTAATTTTTAATCAAAATATGAATTTTCAACATGAAAGGTCAGTTTCAATAAAAATTGAAGTACTTTAATTTTCAGTTGTGGAAATGCGTTTTCAACCAGAAAAAAAAACAAATATTCAACGAAGTAGTTGAATTTTCAGCTACAGAAATCGCTTTAAAACTGAAACTATGAATCTTAAAAAAAAAATGTATTACATTTAATCGTCTCTTAGCCAAGTAGTTGAGCTTTGTCCCAAAGAAGATGAAAATTTTTCATTATAAAAATTTTTTAATTTCCTGAACGAAAAACGTAATAGTTGATATTTCAACCAAAAACTATTTTCACTCTAAATCAAAAACAGATAAATTTTCAATAAACCAATTGATTTTTCTACCAGAAAAGTTAAAATCTCAAACAAAAATATAATGGTAGGCTTCTCAACCAAAAATATTTAACTTATAAACAAAAACGGTTAAATATTCTTATTGGGATTTTATTAATTAATTTCGAATGTAAGTGGAACAAAAATTAAGTTGAAGAGGCAAATATGGGGAAGACTAACGAAAAACTTTATGTAAAAACCATTGGAAAGCTTATGAAATTCCGCGTCGAATGACCCATATTAAAAATATTTTTAATCTCTTGATAAGAATATACCACGTGAGAAGTTTTAGAAAAAAGATTCAAGAATTTCTTAAATCTTGCACCTAGACTTGAGCAGATCACATAATCTAGAAAAGTTAAATCGGCGATCACCACTGTTGGCCGAGAGAGCGGTGATGGTCGAGAACTTCTTAAACTTCGTAACCTTATTTTCAACGCGTTCTGTGACTCAGGAACCTTGCGGAAAAATACTAAAATTAACATGAGTTATTATGTAAAATCTTGTCTTTAATTCAAGCTTCTAAAACGTAAAAAATCTTTACGGGTTACCAAGTTATTACAAAAAATTTCCAAGCGTGTCGTCGAGTTTAAGTCGGCAATCACCGCTCTCGCTGCCGACTGCGGTGATCGCCGACTGAAACTTGGCGCAGACACGTTTAGACATTTTTAGTCATATCTCGGAAACAAATTGAGATTTTTGAAATTTTATCATCTTGAATTAAAGAGAAAACATCAAGGACTGTGTGATATAAATTTGAGAATTGTGCTTCAAATTCCCTGTGGCATGTCAAGAGTTTAAGTCGAGGTACAAAATTCACAAAAATTTTGGTTGTTTTTTAACTCCTCACGTGGTATATCATTAGAAGTCATTCAGCGCGTAATTTCCCAAGCTTTGTAACAATTTTACGAAAAAAATTTTCGCATATTTTTTTTGGACAAGTAAGCACGTTTCAAAGTTTAGAGTTCCATTAGTTTATGAACCCTTAGTAAGATTTTAAGTCATTTAAGATGATTTTCTTAGTTTTGCTTCCTCATAGAGGGAGCTTTGTAATGGAAACATTTTCCAAAATTTTTAAATTCATTTAATTGAATCTTCCTCATTCAGACGTCTTATTTTTACCACTAATATCTTGAAACTGACAGAAGGATTTCTAAAAATATTTATTGCATTTTTTTTAGCACTCAATAATATTTTAAAAATCGGTTTTTCCATAGTGAAACTTTTTTCGTTAGCATAATTCGAAGTTGATGCAAGAACATAGAAGATTCCTTGGTTCGAGACGAATCGAGTGACCTATGATATTATTACATTTTATTGAAGAGTAGGGAAGTTATCGTAATTTATATATTATTAAAATCGGGTTTTTATAGTAAAACTTTTTTCATTAATATAATTCGAAGTTGATGCACGAACAGAAAAGATGTGTTGATTCGAGGCGAATCGATTGACCTATAATATTAATACATTTTATTGAAGAGTAAGGAAGTTATGGTAATGCATAATATTCGGAAATACGGCTTTTTATAGTAAAACTTTTTTTTATTAATATAATTCAAAGTTGATGCACGAACAGAAAAGATGTGTTTATTCTAGGCGAATCGACTGACCTATAATATTAATGAATTTTATTGAAGAGTAAGGAAGCTATGGTACTGCATAATATTTGGAAATATTGATTTTATAGTCAAACTTTTTTCTTAAAGGTAATTCAAAGTTGATGCGAGAATATAAAATATTCCTTGGTTCGAGACGAATCGATTGACCTACAATTTTGATATATTTTATTGAAGATTAGGGAAGTTATGGTAATTTATATATTTTTAAAATCGGGTTCTTATGGTAAAACTTTTTTATTAATATAATTCAAAGTTGATGCAAGAACAGAAAGGACGTCAAGATTCGGGGCGAATCGATTGACCTATAATATTAATACATTTTATTGAAGAGTAAGGAAGCTATGGTAATGCATAATATTTGGAAATAATGATTTTGTAGTAAAACTTTTTTCTTCAACGTAATTCAAAGTTGATACAAAAATATAAAAGATCCCTTTGTTTGAAACGAATCCATTAATCTACAATATTAATAGTTCTTATTTAAAGAGTAGGGAAGTTATGGTAATTTACGTATTTTTAAAATCGGATTTTTATGGTGAAACTTTTTTCATTAATATAATTCAAAGTTGATGCACGGACAGAAAAGATGTGTTGATTCGAGGCGAGTCGATTGACCTATATTATTAATACATTCCATTGAAGTGTAAGGAAGCTATGGTAATGCATAATATTTGGAAATACTGATTTTATAGTCAAACTTTTTTCTTCAACCTAATTCAAAGTTCATGCGGGAATATAAAAGATTCCTGGGTTCGAGACAAATTGATTGACCTACAATATTAATACTTCCTATTTAAAGAGTAGGGAAGTGATGGTAATTTATATATTTTTAAAATCGGGTTTTTATGGTAAAACTTTTTTCATTAATATAATTCAAAGTTTATGCGGGAATAGAAAAGTCGTGTTGATTCCGGACGAATCGAATTACTTATAATATTTATACATTTTATTGGAGAGTAAGGAACCTTTGGTAATGCATAATATTTGAAAGTACGGTTTTTCATAGTAAAAATTTTTCTGCAACATAATTCAAAGTTGATACAAAAATATAAAAGATTCCTTTGTTTGAAACAAATCTATTGATCTACAATATTAATACTTCTTATTTAAAGAGTAGGGAAGTTATGGTAATTTTCATATTCTTAAAATCGGGTTTTTATGGTAAACCTTTTTCATTAATATAATTCAAAGTTCATGCAAGAACAGAAAAAATGTCTTGAGTCGAAGCGAATCGATTAAACTATAATATTAATACATTTTATTAAAGAGTAAGGAAGCTATGGTAATGCATAATATTTGGAAATACTGATTTTATAGTGGAAATTTTCTTCAACGTAATTCAAAGATGATGCAAAAATATGAAGTATTCCTTGGTTTGAGACGAATTGATTGACCTACAATATTAATACATTTTATTAAAGAGTAGGGAAGTTATAGTACTTTATATATTTTCAAAATCGGGTTTTTATAGTAAAACTATTTTCATTAATATAATTCAAAGTTGATACACGAACAGGAAAGATGTGTTGATTCGAGGCGAGTCGATTGACCTATATTATTATTACATTTCATTGAAAAGTAAGGAAGCCATGGTAATGCATAATATTTGGAAATACTGATTTTATAGTCAAACTTTTTCTTCAACCTAATTCAAAGTTGATGTGAGAATATAAGAGATTCCTTGGTTCGAGAAGAATCGATTGACCTACAATATTAATACTTCTTATTTAAAGAGTATGGTAGTTATCGTCGTTTATATTATATTTAAAATCGATTTTTATGGTAACATTGTTCTCATTCTCATAATTTAAAGTTGATGCAAGAAAATAAAAGATTCCTTGGTTCGAGACAAATTGATTGACCTATAATATTAATACATTTTATTGAAGAGTGAGGAAGCTATGGTAATGCATCATATTTGTAAATACCGTTTTTTACAGTAAAACTTGTTTCTTCAGCATAATTCAAAGTTTATGAAAGAATATAAAAGATTCCTTTGTTTGAAACGAATCCACTGATCTACAATATTAATAATTCTCATTTAAAGAGTAGGTAAGTTATGGTAATTTATATATTTTTAAAATCGGGTTTTTATGGTAAAGCTTTTTTCATTAATATAATTCCAAGTTGATGCAAGAACAGAAAAGATGTCTTGATTCGAGGCGAATCGATTGACCTATAATATTAATACATTTTATGAAAGATTAAGGAAGCTATGGTGATGCATTATATTTGGAAATACTCATTTTATAGTGGAACTTTTTTCTTCAACGTAATTCAAAGTTGATGCGAAAATATAAAATATTCCTTGGTTCGAGACGAATTGATTGACCTACAATATTGAAACATTTTATTAAAGAGTAGAGAGATTATGCTAATTTATATATTTTCGAAATCGATTTTTACCGTTTAAGTTTTCTCATTCCCATAATATAAAGTTGATGCGAGAATAAATAAGTTTTGTTGATTCAAGCCGAATCGATTGCATTATAACATTGATACATTTTATTGAAGAGTAAGGACGCTATGGTAATGCATAATATTTGAAAACACGGTTTTTTATAGTAAAACTTTTTTCACTAATATAATTCCAAATTGATGCAAAAACGGAAAAGATTTCTTGATCCGAGGCGAATCGATTGATCTATAATATTAATACACTTTATTCAAGATTGAGGAAGTTATGCTCATTTATAATATTTCAATCATTCGTTTCAAACAGAAAATTTTTTTTCATCGATATAATTCAAAGTTGATGTATGCATAAAAAATACTTCTTGAACATATATTTTCAAATAAAATAATTCTGACAATTTTTGTAAAGAAATCATAATGTTGGAAAAGGGATAGGGTGCTACAGAACTTTTCTCTTCCCTTTTTCAGCTTAACAAATTATCATTGCGAATACGAAATTTGATTTGTCTGATTTGTCTCTGTATTTAACAAAATTGTTTGCATTATTTTGTAATTTTGTATTTTTTGTAAATTTCTTTTTTTAAATTGATCAAAATGAAGGCTTTGGTTGATCTATTACTGAAAAAAATAACTAATGCCTCCTCTATGAAGAAACAAATACATTTGCTAATGGGAAGCAAAGTGCCCGTGAAATGAGCACCATATATAATTATAAATACAAACAAAGTGGAAACACTCAAAATCGAATTCACAGCTAGTTTAAGATATTTTTGGTTGAATAAAGAAAATGATGTTAAAGAAACGGTGTCTTCAATTCAAGCCAAATATTTGGCCAAGTGTGCGAGAAACAATCCATTTGATAGCAAAAGAGCCATAGTTAGATCGTGCAAGTAGCGAGTAGGAGGAACTTTAGGTATAAGTTAATTTCGTGAGCATTTGGTCGATGCTTCTTTGGCAAACAAAAGTTTTTGGTGCCCAAAGTGTGGAACAGTGAGAGCAGTGGAAAGGTGGTGTATTTGATGCAAGAAAGCGTCGTTTCCAAAGTTCCTGGAGCCTGGCGCCTATAAATAACGCAGTAGAATTCAGTTGATCAATTTGATGCCGAAACTGGAGCAAAGTAATATTTAACGTTCTTATACACATTTCGGATTTTTAATTGAAGAATGATTCAGAATTTTTTTTCAAAATTCACATCAGAATGATTCGAGAGTTCAAGTGCTCGGAGAAATTCTCACGAGCATGAGAATATGCTCGAGAATATGTTGGACCTATATGTGCTTTCAGAATTTAATGAGCATTTTGAATTAGGATTTGAAAAATTGTATTTTCTACTTTTATTAATAATAATTACATTATTTAAATTTCGCTGGAAAATGCATCGTTCAAATTGGGAAAGCGTGCTAAATTTAAATGATAAAAGAAGTCAGTGTAATAGAAAACATATTATTCGCATTAAACAGTGCCTCATTCAGGGTTGCTACAATATCCCAATTTAATGTATAGAATTCCTGAAAATAAAAACAAGAATCCAACGACCAAATTTGGACAACCACCATAAAATGCTCCTATTGTAATTTGAAAAAAAATGTCTTTTTCCTTCGACAAAAAACAAAAAAAAAGGGAAAGAAAAATGAGAATTTGATGAATGTTTTTGTTTTGTGATTTGGTAATAATAAAAATGAAAAAAAACGAAGAAATAACAAAAAAAGAGAAGGAAGGGGAATTGGTTGGTTGCCTTCTCATTTTTCTTTCCTCTGTTTTATTTTTTGTCGAAGGAAAAATAAATTTTTTTTTTTCAAATTACAGTAGGAGCAATTTATGGTGGTTGTCCAAATTTGGTCGTTGGATTCTTGTTTTTATTTTCAGGAATTCTATACATTAACTTGAGTATTGGACGTTAAATAGGATTTTGAATTTGATTTTAATCTAGTTTAAAATTCTTAAATTGAATATCCCAATTTCTAAATTCATTTAGGTATAAAACCAACCATATACCTAGAAGATTAATAATCTTAATGCAAAATAAATTGTGCTTCTAAATATATTTAAAACACCATTTAGTTGTGTTTTCAAGTCAAGAAGATAAATTTTCATCCAAAGAAATGAATTTTTAACTAAAATGATGAATCTTCAACCAAAAATATGAATTTTTAGCCAAATAGTTAGTTGAATTTTCAACCCAAAAGATTAATTTCCTACCTAAAGGACTCATTTTCAACAAAGTTCGTGAATTTCCATCTGAAAAAAATCAATTTTCAACCAAAATTAGAATACTTAAACTGTCAGAAAAATAAATGTTCGACCAGAAAAAAAAACGATTGAAAAAAAACATTTTTTTTCATAACAAAAAATTTATTTTTCAACCAGAAACAAAATAATCAAATTTTCAGGTAAGACAATCAATTTCCAACTAAAAAAATGAATTCTCAACAAAATAATTCAAATTTAAACTAAAAAATATAAATTTACAAACCAAAAATATAATTAACCAAATATAATATAGAAAACCAAAATTAATTAATTTTCTACTAAAAATATCAATTTTCTAGCGAAAATAGAATATCTATATCATCAGTTAAAGAAAAGTAATTTTCTACCAAAAAGAAATGAATTTTCAACCAAAGAAATTATTTTTTAATCACAATGATGAATTTTCAACCAAAAATATGAAATTTTGTCCAAATAGTGGATTTTTCAATCTGAAGGATGAATTTTATATCAACGAAAAAACGAATTTTCAACTCAAATTTTTTTTTTCAATGAAAGAAATGAGTTCTTAACAAAAAATAGAATAGTTAAATTTTCCACTGAACAGATAATTTTCTAACGAAAAATATTAAATTTCTATCAAAAAAGGTAAATTTTCCACAAAAAATGGAATAGTTAAAGTGAATTTTCAACTAAAATGATGAATCTTCAACTAAAAAAAAATTTAATTTTCAACTAAATACATGAACTTCAAACTAAAAAGATATATTTTTTACCAAAAATAAAGTAGGATAATTTTCAGTTAGTAAAATAAATTTCCAAATAAAAAAACAAACGAATGTTCAACAAAGAAATTAATTTTGAACCAAAAAGATGAAATTTCAACTAATGAGAGTACTCTTTCACCAAAAAAAAGATGGATTTGCAACAAATAGTTCAAATTTCGCCGAAAAGAGATCAATTTTCGACTAAAAATAGAATAGTTAAATTTTCAGTTAAAAAAATTAATTTTCAGTAAAATTAAAGTAAATTTTCAACGAAATCATATAATTTGCAACCAAGAAGATTAAATTTCTGTCAAAAGAGATAAATTATCGCAAAAAAAAGAAGTTATATTTCCAGTTGAAAAAATTAATTCTAAATGAGAAAAATCTCGTTTTTAACCAAAAAGATCAATTTTCACATTGTCAACCAATAAGACGAATTTTTAACAAAGTACATGAATTTTCAACCAAATATTTGGATATGTTCTGAATATTTACACAAATTTCGAGTTTTCAATAAAATATAGGAATTTTAAACCAGATATTTAAATTTTCAAGTTAAGGAGATGAATTTTGAACCAAACATGTAAGAGTCAAATTTTCAGTCAAAACAGTTAATTCTCATCTAGAAAACATAATCTTCAACAAAATAATTAAATTTTGAACAAAAAAGGGGGTTTCAACTAAACTGATGAAACATCAACCAAATAAATGAATTTTTAACAAAGTAGTTCCACTTCCAACTAAGTAGTTGAATTTTCTACCAAAAAAGATGAATTATAAACGAAAAACGTGATATATTATATTTCAATCACAAAAAGGATTTTAATTTTATACCAAAAATAGTTGAATTCAATCAAAAAACATGAATTTTCAACAAAATAGTTTAAATCCTCAACCAAAACAGATTAATTTTCAAGCAAATAGTTACGATTTTCAACCATAATAATAAAATTAATTTCAACTTTATTTTTTGGAAAATTCCCTAACTCTGTCAGTTCCCTAACTCTTGTGACAGTTTTTAACATTTCTGAAAACTCACCATCAAAATGTTATGTGACACTCTTAAAATAAACCAGTGAAATTTCACTAATTCCCAGTAAAATGTTACTGGTTGAAACAGCCAGAAATGTGCAACTGACAATCTGAGAGATTTCACTGGTTCACTCAGTGGTATTCCGCAACTGGTTTAATCAGTGAGGTTTACTGGTGTTATCAGTGAGGTTCACTGGTTCAATCGGTGAGGTTCACTGGTTTAATCAGTGAGGTTGACTGGCCTTATCAGCGAGGTTCACTGGTTTAATCGGTGAGGTTCACTGGTTTAATCAGTGAGATTGACTGGTCTTATCAATGAGGTTCACTGGTTTAATCAGTGAGGTTCACTGGCTACTTAGTACCGGTAGTAACCAGACCAGGACAACTGGAGGTTCATATCTTGGCCGCGTGGAGCGCTATTTCACTGGTTGAATCTGTCATTATGCGTCACTGGTATATTCAGTGACCCGGTTACAGTTGAGTCCTCTACTGGTTCACCCAGTCAAAATCGGACAATCACTGGTTTCTCAGTGATAATTTGAAATACTAATTCAACCAGTGATAATTGCACTGATCCAATTTCATAGAGCAATGAAGCTGACCCTCTGTATTTAAATACGAAATATAAATGTAATTTATTTTTGATGCGACTATGAGAATACCTTCATCTTCATTTTTTTAGATTTTTTTTCATTTGAGAACATTGATATAATTTCAATAATAATTTAGATGGCAGATTAACTACACAGATCAGGGGCAGTTCATAAATAACTGAATTAATAGAACTCGATAAGAAAATCGAACTATTTTTTAAAGAAACTTCTACTATTAAATTTACGATTACAAATTCTTTTGTTTTTGGTTTAAAAGGAACAATGAGCACTATTTGCTTAAAGAATTAATTTTCTTGTTGAAATGCAACTATTTTTTTCTAAGAGCCATATTTTTTCTCAAAAATTTATCTGCTTGGTTGAAAATTGAATTCAATTGTTGAAAATGCATTATTTTGCTTGAAGATTCATGTCTTTGGTTGACTTGGTTGATAATTTAACTATTTTGTGGAAAATTCGTTTCATTTTTGGTTGAAAATCTATTTATTTTTACTAAATATTCAACTATTCCATTTTTGGTTAAAAACGTATCCTTCCCAGTTAAAAATTCAACTATTTGGTTTAAAATTCAACTTTTTCAATATAAAATTCAAGTACTTGGTTGCATTTTTCTTTATTTATAAATTCATATTTTTCAATAGAAAATTAATCTTCTTGGTTAGAAAATCAACTTTTTTGTTGAAAGTTCGTCTTTATTCGCAGAAAATTAATCTGATTGGTTAAGAAAAATCTGTTTTGGTTAAGCGTTCACCTATTTTGTTATAAATTCATCTTTTTTGTAAAAAAAATTAAACTTTGGTGGTTGAAAATGTATCCTTTTTGCTGAAAATGCAACTTCTTGGTTGAAGATTAATTTGTTTTGGTAGAAGTTTGGTGAAGAAATTTTTTTTTGTGGAATCCACTACTTGATTTAAAGTTGAACTACTTTGTGAAAAATTTAATTTTTTTCGTTGAAGATTCATCACTTCATTTGAAAATTCAACTATTTAGTCGTAAATTAATTTTTTGTAGAAAATACATATTTTCAAGTTGATAATTCAAATGTTTGGTAGAAAATTCCTTTTCTATTGGCTTGAAAATTTAACAGTTTGGATGATAATTAATTTATTTGGTTGAAAATCATCTTTTTTTTAACAATTCATCTTTTTTAGTTAAAAAATTGAATTATTCGATATAAAATTCATGTTTTCCAGTTCAAAATTCGAGTACTTGGTTGACAATTGATATATTTGGTTAATAATTCCTATTTTTTTGGAAAAAATTGAACTTCTTGGTTGAAAAATCAACTGTTTAGTTGAACATTCAAGTACATGGTTCAATGTTAAAATCTTTGCTTAAAAATTCATTTTTTTAAATATTTATTATTTTATTTGGAAATTCAACTAGTTTATTGAAAGTTGAACTCCTCATTGACAATTAATTTTTTCGGTTGAAGATTTTAAATTCAGTTGAAAGTTTTATTCTTTGCTTGCAAATTGAACTCTTTTCCTAAAAATCCATTTTTGTGTTGTTAAAAACTTAAATATTTTGTTGCAAAATTCTTTTTTTATTAATTCAGCTACTAACTTTTTTGTTAAAAATGTAATTCTTTTGTTGAAAATTAATATTTTTTGTTAGAAAATTGATCTTCTTGGTCGATAATTCGTCTTTTTGGTTGAAAAGTAAACCACTCGGTTAAAATTAAAAAATTTTTGTTAGAAATTAATTTTTTTGGTTGAAGATTCATCATTTGACATAAAAATTAATTTTTGTTTTTGAAATGTTAACCCTTTTGTAGATTTTGTTTTTTAAACATTAATTTTTCACCTGAAAATTAAATGATTCTGTTTGTGGTTGAAAATTGTTCAATTGATCTGTTTTAGTTAATAGTTCCTTTATTCGATTGAAAATTTGTCCTTCTCATTTAAAAATTCAACTATTCAAATAATTGTTTAATTAATTTTTTAACTGAAAATTAAATTATTGAAGATTAAAAAATTAAAGATTCATCATTTTTTTAATTCATTTTTTTTTAATGCAGCTCTGGTTAAAAATTCAACTAATTTTGTTCAAAAGTTAATTTTTTTCGGTTGAAAAGTCTACCATCATATTTGTCGTTGTGAATTTATTTTGTCCATAAAATATGTTATTATTGGGTTGTAAATTTAATTATTTTATATAAAGTGTAACAATTTTGTTAGACAGTTGTTCTCTTTGGTTAAAAATTGAACTGTTTTATTTCAAATTCGTCATTTTGGTTCGAATTTCATATATTTTGGTAAAAATTTTATCTTGGATGGTACACAATTCAACTTTTTGGTTGATTTTTTACCCGTTTTAGTTGAGCATTCAGCTATTTCGCTGAAAAATGGTATTTTTCTGGTGAAAATTTAACTAATTTGGTGCAAATCAAACTATTTCGTTAAAAATTATTTTTTTTTTGTTAAAGGTACATTATTCTAGTCGAAAATTCATCTCTTTGTTTGAAAAAATATATATTTTGTTGAAAATCAAATTTTTTCGTTAAAAATTAATTTTCTTAACTGGAAATTTGGTTTCTGGTTAAAATTTCATTTTTGGTAGAAAATTTTTTTTTTTTGTTGAGGATCTTCTTGGGTTAAAAATGCAACTAGGTAAATTTGGAGAAACACTTTTAAAAATAAACAAATTAATTTCTAGAGTCATAGAGGTTTATAGGACAATATAGTTGTTGTGCAAAAATAAATTTTGGATTCTTTTTTTTTTTGACTTTAACTTCAACTGTTTTTAATTTTAAATTAAAATTGAAAAATTTTCGTGAAAAAGTCATATTTGTGGTTGAAGATTTCACATGAAAATTGATCTCTTTCTTGAAAATTTAACTATTTCGTGAAAAATCTTTCCTTTGTTGAAATTTTTTGTTCGAAGATTCATGATTTAGTTGAAAATTCTACTATTTGGTTAAACATGCATGTATTTTGCTCAAAATTCGTCTTTTTCAGCGCAGCTTTTATTTTATTAGTTAAAAATTAATGATTTTTGTTGAAATTAATTAAGTTCGTAGAAAAAAAAAACATTTTTGTTTGTAAGTATACTTTTTTGTTGAAAAATAAACTGTTTTGTTGAAAATTCGTCTTTTTCGGCACAAATTTTTTTGGTAGAAAATCGCTTCTTTTTTTAGAAATTTGAATATATTGTTGAAAATTCTTCTTTTTTTGTTAAAAATTAATTTCTTCAACTGAAAATTTAACTTTTCCACTGCTAGTCGAAAATTGATCGTTTTTTAATTAAATTTAACTTCTTGGTTCAAAGTTGAATTAGTTAATTAAAAATTCATTTCTCTGGTTGAAGATGATTGATTTTAGTCAAAAATGGTTCTGTTGAAAATTTAACCACTATCCAGAAAATTCTATTTATTTATTAAAAATAATGTTTTTAGCTGAAAACTTAACTATTTCATTCGGTTAAAATTTATCTTTCCCAGGTAAGATTATTCTATTTTGTTAAAATTCCGGTTTTTTTTTGGTAGAAAATTAAGATTTTTGCTTTAAAATTAATCTTTTTGTTCCAAAATTAAACTGGTTTGTTAAAAATTCGTTGTTTTTTGACTGAAATTTTATTTTTAACTAGCTAAAAAATTATCTTTCTGAGCTGAAAATTGAATTTCTTATCAAATCAGAAATTAATTTTTTTGTTAAAGATACATTATTTCAGTTAAAAATTCATCTCCTTATTTGAAAATATAAATATTTTGTTGAATATTAATTTTTTTTTGTTGAAAATTAATTTTCTCAACTGAAAATTTGGTTTTTGGTGACAATTCAATTCAAACTCGACAGATATGAATAAATTTGTGTGAAAATTAATTTTGGATCCGCAAAATTCGACCATTTTGACCTAAAGTTGATAATTAGAATAATTTTCAGCGGTTTGAAATCCCGGTTTCCAGTTCTGTGAACTGATCAGAACGGATAGAAACAGATAGAAACTGATCGATCGAGAGCCATGCTGGTTATTCTCAGGAGAAACTGGATAACGAGCAAATCCAACTTTTTCAAACTATTTGCCTCCATCATCGCATCGATGAGTCCGTTCCACTCCCACGGACTCCCACATAGTGTCCCCAGGGAAACTTGCTGATTGTCAGAGTTTTATGACTCTTATAAACTTGAAAACTCCTCCTTTAAATTCATCCGTTTTTCGAGTAACCATAAATTTTCACCTCCCAAATATCAATATTTTCACTGAACCGGTACGGAATAATTTGTAATTTTTGTGCGTCTTTTTCATAAAATTCAACTGATTCGTCTAAAATCACAATTGGCGATAACTACAGATGTAGGTACCATTCGGGTGGTCCAAATTTTTTTTTTCGAATATTCATTCATATCGCCCAGAAATTTTTTTGAATCCACAAAAAAATATATCCATTTTTTTTCTAAAATATATTCAGAGGTGGCGCAAGCCCCATAAAATTTTACACTTATTTTCCATAAGAAAAAAAGAAGTTTTTGTAAATTTTATTCAGAATCGTCAATATTAGCTGAATCGAGTCGAAACTCAACAATTCTCTTCAAAAATAACCATAAAATACGAATAAAATATTACTTTTTTAATATCACCCCAATAAGTATGTGTTATGGGGTCCCAACATAACCCATAACTGAAAAAATGGGTTTTGCGAGTTTTTGGCGCTAATTATGATTTTTTTGCGTTTTAGGAAATAACAATTATACTACTTTATACTGATAAATAGATGTTTAAATACATTTTTTAAACAATTTATTACTCTTTTTAGCAATTTTCTCTTGGAATAGAGATAGAAAGTCGCGGGTTTTTCAAAAATTTTCCACTTTTAGTTCAATTTTCAATTATAGTGAGGTCATTCTCAATTATTTTTAAAAAACATAATTTTTTGAACAATTTATTATTATTGTTAATAATATTCAATTCCAATAATGCTAGAAAGTTGCGATTTTTTCTGCAATTTACAAGTACTTACCTACTTTCCACTTAGCGTGAGTTAATAATTGATTCAATTCAGCAAAAGTGATAATTAAAAAAAATTATTATTGTTTATAACTATCTTCATCTATATAAATACTAGACAGTCGCGTTTTTTTTTTAATTTCTAAATTTTCGTCCACCTTTCAATTAGCGTAATGTAATAATTAATTGCAGTTAACAACAATAATTGTTTAAACAATGTATCATTATTGTTATTAATATTCTCTTTACTCAATAGTACGAAGTTGCGGTTTTTTCTGAAATTTTTATCTATTTGTCTATTTTTCAGTTAGAAAGACTCAATAATTATTGCAAGTTAAGAATAATAGTTATTCAAGCAATTTATTATTCTTTGTAACTATTTCGTCTCAGAAAAGTGCTGGAAAGTTGCGTTTTTTTCTGAAATGTTCAACTTTGCTTCGACCTTTTGCAATAAATTTCCTGCTGTAATGCAAAAAAAACTTTTTACAATTAATTTACATACCTTGAGCGAAAAAAATTCACTCAAAAAGTATTATTTGTTTATAACTAAAAAGTAAAAGAAAAACTAAAGATTTCAGAAAAATGCAAATTTCTAGCATCACTCTAAAAAAAGATAGTTAAAAATAATAATCAATTGTCTAAATAAGCGTATTTGTTAACTTGAATTAATTTTTAACTCACTAAATGAAAAGTGGACCATAATTTTAAGAGTTATAAATTAAATAAATTATTTGAACAACTATGTTTGTTAATTTGTATTATTTATTACCTTACTCAGTAAAAAGTTGATGAGAGATCAATATTCCAGAAGATACCGCAACTTCCTAGCATTAGGCGAATTGAATATAATTAAAAATAATAATAAATTGGTGAAACAATTTATTTTGTTAACTTTAATTATTTCTTCAACTTAATCTGACTGTAAATTGGGCAAAAAGTGAAAAATTTGTGAAAAAACTGAAATTTTCACGCATTATTCAAAAAGAAGATTATAACAATAATAATAAATTGTTTATACAATTATTTTTGTTAAAATTAAACAAGCATTACCTCGCTATAATTGAAAATTGGACAAAAATTGGAATTTTTTTTTAGGAATCGCGACTTTCTATCTGTATTTTAAGAGTATCATTAAAAAAATGTATTTATTTATTTATGGATTCGAACAAATTTCTGGGCGACATGCATGGAAATTAAAAAAAAAATGTCAGACCACCCTAATATACATTCATTCCATAATAAAAAATTAGGTAGAGCAAAAATGGTCCAATACAGAAATTGTTTGAAAATTTTAAAAATTAAGTTTGTTTTGAACAAAATACGAGATGGAGTTTCAGAGAATTTTTAAACTAATGAAACGTGTTTAAAAAAATTTTTTGAAAAGTAGGATTGCCCGCGAGTGCAACGTAAAAGCGCTATAATGAACCCTATATTTTTTTTCAGCTTCATGGAAAATCATTACAGGGCGCTCTGTAAAGGAAAATTTATATTCTTTTTATGTTATATATGGGTAAGAGATCCAGAGTAAATGATTTCTGACTATATAGTATCATTTTCATAACAAAATTAAAAAGTTTGAATGAAATTGTTATTTAGGTGAAATATTTAATTTCGAATTATTTATGATAAAAAGTAAAATGATTGATCTTACAATTAACTTTTTATTTATTTCAGAAGTTGCTAAAAATATTTTTTATATACCACACATTTTTGAACCTTTTTATGCATTCTTATTTTTTTCTCTGTTTTCAGGAAACTTCTCCATTTTTTCGTTTATATTTGAACTAAATTTATAGACGACCCAGAACGTAGCCTGAAGTATCATAATTGAAAAAAAAATTCAACAGTGGAAAAAAGTTAGTTTAAACCTTATTTTTATCCCCTTCACCATCGCTCCTGCACGTTACGCCATGCAGCATATGGATTTGAAAATTGAACCTTAATTTTAGATAAAACTATAAGTAATATCTAAAAAGTGAGGAAATCTATAAATTCACCTCGGCAATATCTGCAGGTGTTTTTTTTTTATTTTTTGTTTCAAGTCATTTTTTAAACAATTATATTGTTTATAATTTTTAGGAATTTA
>CAKNYM010052305.1:200427-211174 GCA_932195095.1 Andricus curvator
AATTAATAAATTTTGAGTTGGAAAGATGTTTTTGGCTCATTTTTTATGCAATTTGTATGTGGACCGTAAGACATAAAAAAATTCACATTTTAAAATTCTTAAACATATTCGGTCGAAGAAAAGGATTGATTTGTATCAAATCATTTTTACAATAGTGATATTTTCAGTTGAAAAATCAATGTTTAATCAAAAATGAAACGAATTTTCAAGCAAATATTTCAATCTTCAACCAAATAGTTGCATTCTAAAAAAACGAGATTAATTTCGAACAAAAATATAATGGTAAACTTTTTAAAATAAAAAAATAAATATTTTTTTTACTATGAATAGTTGAATTTTTCTTATGGGAGTTTATTAATTCAGTTCTAATTTAAGCGGAAAAACGAAAAAAGGTGAAGTTTATTGAAAAGCAGAGAAAAAATGAAAATTATTTAAAAAAGATCGAAAGTGTTATCAAATAGTCTTAACTCATTATTCGATTTTTGATTGATCGTTATATAAAATTGCATTCATATTTTGTATTTAATAGGAAGGGGTTCGGCTCCAGTTTCACATGAAATTTTTAGGAGGAAAAGGATCACCGTGATTCAAAAATCACTAAAAAAAAGCGTCACGTAATACGTGGATTCTCACTTTACTGAAATTTGTATTTATGTTTTTTTTTAGAAATAAAGAAAAAGTTAATTATAATACACGAAGCTTAATTAATTATTATACACGATAAATAACACAATAAAATGGAAAATCTTGAACTCTAGGGATGTTCCGAGTTAATTGGAAATTTATCTTTATCATACACAATAACTTCTAGATGGAAAAGCTTTATTTTGATAACTACTGCAGTCATATAATGTTGAAAATGAGAAACTCACTTTGGTGTATTCCCTCTCCACTTTTCCCTCAATTTCCAACCCTTCCATATTCATGCAGGCCAATTTCGGACTGAAGAGAGCGTATTTATATTGCCCTCCGGTGAAAGCACGCAAAAGAGGAATCATGTGTGCACCACGCGACAACGACTGCAAAAAGTAATGTGTTTTATTTCATTCATAACCACACTCATGAACATAATATACGAAATATGGTTGGTTCATGTGAAAAACCTACATATATGAGCATAATTATTACTTTATTATTATCAAACATTTTACGTGAAAGCCGTCACATATTAAACATTTGGCCACAAAGTAAAGAAATGTTTTCAGGCAGAAATCGCCATATATATTACCGATTACCGACTAGGGCCTGATCCGTTGTGTACTATTTGGTCTTGATAGGAAGAATTATGTGGCCCTGACTCGTAACAGACTGGGCTATGTACTGTGACGTCATCTAGCCTCTTTGCAGCGCCATCTTAAGTTATATTTGCGCTAGATGTTACATAACCTGAATTTTTGTTTTCCTTCGAGACGTTGTTTTGCAAATTTGCTGGGAGTGTTCAAGCGTATCATTTATTGTTAGCATATTAATAATAAATGCCGAAATTAAGAAGCACACCGCGAGTTCGAAAACATCGTGCAATCATCAACGTTCCGTAGTTACGTGATGAAAACGAACGCTACGAAAGTAAGTATTCGATACTAATTTTCTGGTTCATTTCACCGTATTTTCTTGTATTGTATTGGATCCAAGTTCTAACCTAAAAATTTGAGTTCCTCATTTTAGTCAACAAATATTGTAGTTTGATATATTTTTGCTCTAGCGCTATTTTTGTAAAATGAAAAGTTGGAATTTTGAGGTAATATTTCGAATTCTACGTTTTATGTAGAAGGATTCTCTGAATTTATCGTTTAATAAAGATGCTGGACTTAGCAAGGCTCTCAAACTGATAATACAAAAATATTTAAGTAGAGAAATTTTCATGAAGTTCACCGTAGTGAAAAAAATGCTATGAAAGGAGGTCTTCAAGGATTTGCAATTTTGTACATGTGTGCCCTTCTAGAAATAATCGATTGGACACGAGTTATAACGATTAAAAGTGATCAAAAATTGAATCGATTTAAATTGTTGCTTATTCTGTCAATTGTTTCCAATCGGGTTGAATTTAGTAAATGCACTTGTCTGCAGTGCGCCCTCTGTAGTTTTCGTTTGTAACACATATGACGCGCACGTGTTTCTAGGTTGGAAATTAAATTTTTAACAATTCAACAAAAATTTCAAGTACAAAAAATAGAATGTTTGTTCAGGCCAATTGAAAACGATTGGGATCATTAGAACGTAGGATGGCGCCAATATTTTGAAACTCGGACTAAATAAAGTGTAGGTAACTCATTAAATTCTTTTAATTTTTAGTAGAAAAACTAATCCAATCTTTTTAAATGTCTTGCAGCATAACAATTTTGAATTTATAAATAAGTTTGATTTGAAATTCTCGAAAATTTCTAGTGTTAAATATTTCAAATACTCAATTTTGATTATTTCAAATAATTTGGTTTGCAATGCCTAATCTTAAAATCTTTGAATTTTAAAGTTTTCAAATTTTTTATTTTATAGTATTAGATTGTTCAGAAGGCTTTATGTAATTAAAAAGTTAAATAAATTAACAATAATTGACAGAAATGGACTTGGAGATTTAACTATTTAAAAACTGTTACAGATTAAACAGACATTTTCAAGGGTGGCGATTCGGCGGACGATTTCAAATTCTCGGTCAAGTTTTTCAATTTTCCCAGTGAAATAAAAGTAAAATATTCATATTTGCCGCAAAACGCAAACATTTCTTTTAATTCATGACGTTCATTCTGAACATCCTTTAACACAACAAGCAGAACATTTTTCAACAAAAAAGTTGAATTTTCAACCAAGGTGATGAATTTTCAAATAAAACTATGAATCTTCAACTGAATAGTTAAATTGAAAAAAAAAGTTTCAACTAAAATTATGAATATTTAACTGGAACACTTGAATTTTCAACCAAAAAGATAAATTTTTAAACTAGAAGATTAATTTTCAAATAAAAAGAATTATTTTGTACAAAAAATACAATTTTTCAACAAAATACATGAATTTTTAACAAAATCGTTGAATTGTTGATTAAAGAAGACTAATTTTCAACCAAATAGTTGAATTTTGAACCAAAAAAAAAAAAAAATTTTTAACCGAAAATGGAATAGTAACATTTTTAGTGAAAAAAAAATTAATTTTAAACCAAAAATAAGAGTTTTCAAGTAAAACGATGAATATTCAACTGAAACAGTTGAATTTTCAAGCACAAAAATTAATTTTTACTAAAAAATATAAATTGTCAACCAAAACTTAAATAATTAAATTTCAATTAAAAAAATTAATGTTTGGGTAAAAAACAAACGAAGTGGTGAATTTTCAAAAAAAATTGTAAATATTTAACTGAAATAGTTGAATTTTAAACCAGACAGATGAATTTTTTACTGAAATGATGAATCTTTAACTAAAATAATTGAATTTTGGACCAAGAAGATGAATTTCTACCAAAAGACGAATTTCCAACTAAAAAAGATAATTTTTTACCAAAAATTGAATAAATAAATTTTTAGGTAAAAAAAGAGAAGAATTTTTAACTAAAATTATGGAATATTCAACTGGAATAATAGTTACATTTTCATTTCAAAAAAATGATAATTTTCAACCAAAAAACATTCAAAGAAAAAGCATAGTTGAATTTTATGCCAAAAAGATGAATTTTCAGTCGTAAAGATTATTTTTTTACAAAAAAAATCAAATTTTCCACAAAGTACATAAATTTTCAAACAAATAGTTTAATTTTTAAATGCAAGATATCGATTTTCAACGAAATAGTTGAAGTTTCACCAAAAAAAAGATGAATTTTAAATTAAAATGATGAATAGCTTTACTCTCAGTTAAGTTTAATTTTTCTGTACCTAAAATACTTCAAGTAAATTAATTAATAAATTATACGTTTTTTATGCAAAATTATAGGCCATGCCACGCGGAAGAAAACCAGAAAACCAGTTCTGGTCAGATCACTGAAGTTAAGCAGCGCGGTTAGTACTTGGATGGGTGACCATTCGAGAATACTGTGTGCTGTTGGCATATTATGGGTGTGGTGAGCCCAAACTTGTAGTTATTTATAACTACAAGAAAACTATCCACCTAGAAACACTACCCGAATCGGGTAGTGTCACGCCTACCCTGAAAGGAAAATGGCTTAATGATATACATAGACAATGAAATGAATAAATTGATGAAAAAACTTCACCACATTGGCAAATTTGTTGGAAACAGCACTCTCAGCACGCGGAAATTATTACAAAACATTTATTTAATTTTTTCATGAACATATTGCTTAAAATGTGTTGTCTCGAAAAAAAGTAAATAAACGTTTTCAAATAATTCCCGCGAGACGAAAGTTCTGCCATCAAATTGCCAATTCATAACCTCGAAATCCTACTACCGATTGGCCCGATTGGAAACGATTGAAACTTTGCAACACTCAATCGTTCCCAATCGTGCACACACGATTAAGAAACACGATTAGAAACAATTCAAATTTCGTTCTATCGTTCTGAATTGTTTTAAATTAATTATTTCTAGAAGGGTGCTGGGTAAGAAATTTCAGTTGTACAATTTCAATGATATTGCATAGTTATATGATAAGTTTTTACCCTAATTAACTTTAAAAATATTTCTTTCTAGATCCTATTCGAGAAAAAGTCGAAGCAACATAAGAGGAAGTACTGTCCCACATGAGCTCCGCTTTCTGGAATGCGAGAAACTGGTACGGTAATCGAAAGCAGAGGTCCAAGTAAACATTTTATATTATTTTACAGTTGTATTCGAAATAAAGTTCAATTGTATTGATTTGGCTTTTTATTTAATATTGTTGTAATAATTATTTTGAAGCATTTTAATTCCTAATTAAAAATTAATTAATGCGGCTGGACTCGGATAATTAATAGAGGCCAGACCGGGCGCAGATCGGGCTCCTAGACATGGCTTCACTGTGGCTAAGTGTTTCATGATGAGTGTCTGGCCCTGACTCGATTTCCAGGTCAGGGCCCGATATGTCGGACCGGTTCAAGTATTGCAACGCCACCTAGTTCCAATTTACGCAACTTGCCTTTCTGTCCAATGAAGTGTGTTATTGTTGATAAAATTCATGTTTATTATCTGAGTTTAAGTGTATAATGCAATAAACAATATGCCAAAGCCTATTACACCACGAGTTCGAAAGCATCGCGCGTTAGCTGCTTTAGACAATTTTCGTTATGTGAACCAGGGTAGGTAAATCGTTAAATCATATTGATTAAATCAAAACCTAACCTCAAAATTGAAAATTATTTGAAAACTTATTAGAAATTGTATATTTTTGAGATATTTTTAGTTTGCATTAAAGTTACACAAATAAAAAAATGTATATAAATTTTAACCCAAGTTATTGATTATATATTGAAAATTATGTAGATATTGATGCAGTTGATGAAGAAGAAAGTGGAACGCAACCCAAAATGCAAGTTCCAGGAATTTTAGAAGTTCAAAGTAACGTGTTTAGTTTTTGATATAATTAAAAGATAAAGTATAGCATCTATAACTCAAAAAATGAACTTATAAATATTCAGGATTGTAAGTATCAGTAATTCATTTTTCTTCGACATAACCTCAAAATTGTATTCTATTCTTATTTCAATTTTGCCGACGATTTTAGAGCTAAATTTAGAGTTAAATTTATTATTTTCTTGTAGTTTCAGTTTTTTAGCAATAATTCAGATATTTTATATTAATTAAATAGTTAGTTTAGTTTAGTTTTAAAAAGATTTCAATGGTTACATATTTTAGAGCGTTTTAATTGAAATTTTCCAAAAACTTGAAATTTCAATATATATATATATATATATATATATACCATTAAACCATTTCCCTTTCAGGGTAGGTGTGACACTACCCGATTCGGGTAGTGTTTCTAGGTTTTTCTTGTAGTTATAAATAACTACAAGTGTGGGCTCACCACACCCACGATGTGCCAACAGCACTCATGTCAGTATTCTTGAATGGTCACCCATCCAAGTACTAACCGCGTCCAACGCTGCTTAACTTCAGTGATCTGACGAGAACTGGGGTTTTCAGCGTGAAAATACCCCGTTTCAACTAAGAATTAAATTTCTTTTTAGAAATTTCGGGCTCCAATCCAGAATTTAAATTCTTTTCGAAATTTCCTGTTGTGGGTCAGATACTGTTAATATTAAAAAATTCCCTGTTCCAATTCAGAATTTTAATTCTTTTCGAAAATTACCCGTTTGAACTAAGAATCAAGTTTCTTTAGAAAAGTGCCCTGTTCCAATGCAGAGTTTTAAGTTTTTTTCGAAAATTTCCAATTCCAGCTCAAAATTGATTACAATTGCAATATTTTCTGCTTTTTTTTTCTTTTTAAATTCCTTGTTACAGTCAAGAATTTCAATTCTTTTTGAAAATGTCCAATTCTAGCTCAAAATTGGTTGTCATTTAAATACTCCCTGTTCCAACTCAGAATTTATCCAAATTTAACAATTCCGTTTCCACTCAGAATTAGAATTCTTTTTAAAAATTTCCCGTTCTAGTCCAGAATTTTAATTCTTTTCGAGAATTACCCCCAATCAAAATCAGAATTATTAAAAAAAAATTCCCTCTTCCAATTCAGAATGTCAATTCTTTTCGAAAATTTCCAGTTCCAGCTCAGAATTAATATTCTTTTTAAAAATTCCTTGTTCTAGTCCAGAATTTTAATTCTTTTTGCGAAGCACCCGTTTCGACTCAAAACTAGAATTATTTTTAAGAAATTCCCGCCAAGGACTGGGGCGTACATTGTAAATAACGAAGTCAAAAAGACTAAAAAATGTATTGAGTTTGTTTTTGCGTTAATATTTGGTACTTGAATAAAAAATATAGTTCACTCTATTAATTCTCCTTGTTATAAAATTATTGTTATAAACAAAATTATAAGAAATTATAAATTTAAAAATTGGCCCTTAACAGGAAATTGGTCAGGGCCAGGTCGGGTACAGATCAGGTGGCCAGATCTGGCTCCGATCGGGCCGTGTGTTTCCTCAGTGATCGGGCCCAGGTCCGTTTTCCAGATCTCGGCCAGATTTGGCCTGGGCTGGCCCCGGTCTGGGCCATACCAAAATTTCTACACTGGTTTATGTGCTTTGAGAATTTAATGAGCATTTATGAACATTATGAATTAGGATTTAAAAAATCGTATTTTCTATCTTTATTATTAATAATTACAATATTTAAATTTCGCTGAAAAGGGAAATAAATTTAAATGATAAAAGAAATCAAAGTAATGGTAAACATACTATTTGCATCAAACAGTACCTTATTCAGGGCTGCTAGAATATCCCAATTTCTACATTCTTCGAGGTGAGGTATAAAACTAATCATACACCTAGAAGATTAATAATGTTAATGCAAAAAAATTTTGTTTCTAAATACATTTTAAACACTTTTTAGTTGTGTTTCCAAGTCAAAAAAATACATTTTCAACCAAAGAAATGAATTTTTAACAAAAAATAGAAGAATTCAATTTTTAGTTAAAACAATCAATTTTTAAACAAAAAAATGAATTCTCAACAAAATAATTCAATTGTACACCCAAAAGATTAATTTTCTACCAGAAAAGATACAGTTCTGATAAAATAAATAAATTTTCAACTAAAAAAGATAAATTTACAAACCAAGAATATAATAGTTCAATTTGCAGTTAGAAAAGTAAATTTCAAACAAAAAAAAATGTGTTTCATCGTCAGTTAATAAAATTAATTTTCAGCTAAAAAGAAACGAATTTTCAACCAAAGAAATTAATTTTTAATCACAATGATGATTTTTCAACCAGAAATATGAATTTTTTACCAAAGAGTGGAATTTTTCACCCAAAACATGAATTTTATATCAACAACGAAAACGAATTTTCAACTAAATACATTTTTTCCCACCAAAGAAATGAATTCCTAATAAAAAATAAAATAATTAAATTTCTACAAAATAGATAATGTTTAGCATAAAAAATTACATTTTCTATCAAAAAAGCTATATTTTCCATAACAAATGGAACAGTTAAAGTGAATTTTCAACTAAAATGATGAATCTTCAACTAAAAAAAATTTAATTTTTCACCAAATTCATAAATCTTCAACTAAAAAGATAAATTTTCGATAAAAAATAAGATGGTTAAATTTTCAGTTAGTAAAATAAGTTTTCAACAAAAAAAGAAACGAATTTTCAACAAAATAGTAAAATTTTTAACAAAAAAGATGAAGTTTCATCTAATGAGAGAACTTTTCTACAGAAAAAAGACGGACTTTTAACAAAGAGTTGAATTTTCACCTAAAGCAGATACATTTTCAAATAAAAATAGAAAAATTGTTAAATTTTCAGTAAAAAGAAAATTAATTTTCAATAAAATTAAAATAATTTTTCGACAAAGAGTGGAACAGTTACATTTTTAGTTAAAAAAATTAATTCTAAATAAGAAAAAACTAATTGTTAACCAAAAAGATAAATTTTCAACCAATAAGATGAATTTTCTGTCCAAACAGATAAATCTATAACAAAGTGCACGAATTTTCAACCAAATATTTGAATTTTCAAAAAAAAAAAAAAAAAATCCAACAAAACAGTATACTTTTCAACTAAAAAGGATACATTTTAACAAGCTTGTTTAATTTTTAGCCAAATAGTTAAATTAACGATCAGAAACATGCATTTTCCACCAAGAAGAATGATTTTCTATCGGAAAAGACGAATTTCCAACTAAAATTATTAATCATCAACTAAATAAGTAAATTTTTAACTAAGTTAATTTCATAATAATGAATAATGATTTTCAAATATTTTTTTTTGTAAAGTGATCAGCAATAGTTGCAAACGAGCGTCTATGAATTAGATTTTTTAATTTTTATCATTTTCTATTTTTTATATAAATAAGCAAAGAGCGAAAATGAGACATATTTTAATTATTATTTTTTATCTTTTAATAAATAACTTAATTCATCCCATTCTCGATGAAAATGAATGTCGACGTCTATAGAGAATATAAATAATTAGCAGGATATCGAATCTCATTGTTATAAACAAATTATATTAACAAAATGTCAACATCGAGGAAATTTTGCTTGAAAATTATATTTGTGAGTTGCAATTGCTTGATTTTATAGAAAGGATCATATTTGATCATTAAAATTTGTTTTCTGATAAATTATATGAGTGATAATATTTAGTGATGAAGATTGGTCATTCGATATTATTTGTTTATTGCTTTTCTTTCTTATGACCTTAAAATTATATTAGGAGTGATTTTTAATGATAAGGATGTGTCATTCAATATTATTTGTTTATTTTATAAACAAATGGATAGTTTAGCCATTTGTACACAGAAATTAATCTTTTTTATTATTGCCTTTAAACGATATCACTGGAAATGTTTTGTGATCTTTTAGAAGAATCAGCTTCCAAGTTGTCCGTGTCAATAATTTCAATAATTTTATAATCCATCCAACACATCACGAAAGATTTCCACTAAACATCATCACTTATACAATTTGAAGACGATCAGAAAGAAAAACAATTACTTTTTGTCTATAAATGGACAAACTATGCATTTGTTTATAAAATAAACAAATGACATTGAATGACAATTACTGATTACTGAAAACCACCACTTATATAATTTGAAGGCGTTAAGAAAGAAAAACAATTACTTTCTGTCCATAAAATTGCCAAACTATGCATTTGTTTATAAAATTTGTTTGAAGACGAGTAGGGAGGAAAACGATTACTTTCTGCCAATAAATGCCTAAACTATGCATTTGTTTATATATATTTTTTTGCAAAATGAACAAATTATACCAGACAACCAATTTTCATGATCAAATATGATCTTTTCGTTAAAATAAAGCAATTTCAACTCATAAATATTCTTTGCAAGCAAAATTTCCACGATGTTGATATTTTGTCAATATGATTTGTTCATAACAATTAGATTCGATATCCTGCTAATTATTTATATTCTTTAGATACTTCGACATTCATTTTCATCGAGAATAGGATGCATTAAATTATTTATTCAAAGATAAAAAATAATAATTGAGAAATGTCTCTTTTTCGCTCTATGTTTATTTATAGAAAAAATAGAAAATGATGAAAATTGGGCAATATAATTCAGGGAAGCTCTTATGAAACTATTGCTGATCATTTCTAAACAAAAAATTTGAAAATCGGTTAAGAATTGTAGGCTGTGGGTGATTTGGAACAGTAAATTCCTGATTCAGCACACTGCGCATCATTGTGCATGTGTGCATGTGTGCATTGATTATGTGAAACTAAACAAATAGTAATATAGTGTTCGCATTTTTTATTGTAACGTCTTTGCACTTCATGTTTTAGTAGAGACCTCGTTGTGCATGTTTGCATTGCTTATGAAAAATTAAACAAATGATAATATAGCTTGTACATTTTTTTATTGTAACGACTTTGCACTTCATGTTTTAGTAGAGACATCGTTGTGCATGTTTGCATTGCTAATGGAAAATTAAACAAATGATAATATAGTGTGTGCATTTTTTTATTGTAACGACTTTGCACTTCATGTTTTATTGGAGACCTCGTTGTGCATGTTTGCATTGATTATTTGAAATTAAACAAATTCTGATGTAGTGTGTGCATTTTTTTATTGTAATGACCTTGCACTTCATGTTTTAGTGAATACCTCGTTGTGCATGTTTGCATTACTTATGGGAAATTAAACAAATGATAATATAGTGTGTGCATTTTTTAT
>CAKNYM010052305.1:211184-249392 GCA_932195095.1 Andricus curvator
CATGTTTGCATTGCTTATGGGAAATTAAACAAATGATAATATAGTGTATGAATTTTTTTATTGTAACGACTTTGCACTTTATATTTCAGTGGAAACCTGGTTGTGCATGTTTGCATTGATTATGTGAAATTAAACAAATGATGATATTGTGTGTGCATTTTTCTATTGTAACGACTTTGAACTTCATGTTTTAGTGGAGACATGGTTGTGCATGTTTGCATTAATTATGGGAAATTAAACAAATGATAATATAGTGTTTGTATTGGTGTTAACCTTAACACTGCTAAGGTTTTGACCAGATGAAGTATAATTAAAAAGATGTTAATCGTTTTTTGTCCACCGGCCTGATTGTGTCTGGAATGCTAGAGGAGTGAATGACCTTAAAATAAGAGAACTACGAGAAACTATGCATGCAAGGAAACTAGATATTTTATGTGTACCTGAGACGAAGAAAAAGGGTTGCGAAAGTAGAAACATAGAAAATGGGGTGTTGAAAGGCGGTTTTGAAATATGGTCAGGAGTAGGTAGTGAATCAAATCGTGGTCAAGGGATCGGTTTAATTATGAATAAAAAAGCAAGACAGCATCTCAAAGATCATGATTTTGTATCTCCCAGATTGTTGTGGGCTAGAATGAAGGTAGGAATCAGAAGGTTATTTATCATAGCGTGCTACGCCCCAGTTGACAGTGAGCCGCGAGAAGTCAAAGACGCTTTCTGGGACACTTTAAATGACACAATAAGTACTTGCGATCCAGGTGAAAGAATAATTCTGCTAGGAGATATGAACGGATGGGTCGGCGTTCAACGTCAGGATACAGATACAGAAAGGGTACTAGGTAAATTTGGGGATCCAAGAAAGAATTATAACGGGGAAAAATTAGTTAGCTTATGCCTAGAAAAGGGCCTATTTATTACCAATACTTGGTTTCGACATAAAATGATCCACACGTACACTTGGTGTAAAGGAAATAACCGCAGTGTAATTGACTTCGTTATTGCGGATGAAAGACTAAGAGAACTAGTCAAAGATACAAGAGTCATGAGGGGTTCCGAATGCAATACTGATCATTATCTTTTAATCTCTAAAATAAACTTAGGCCGGGGATGGAAAAGAAAGAGAACAGAAAAAACGAAACAAACTCGAATAAAGATTGAAAATTTACAGAAACCGGAAGTACGAATAGAGTTTCAAAATAAGTTAAGCGAACGCATAGATAGGGCAACTTGGGAAGCGCTTACGAGCAATAAAGATATAGAGGGCGCGTGGGCTTTATTACGGGATATCATTGTTAAAACTGCAATTGAAGTGTGTGGTACGGCAGTGGTAGGAAGAAAGTCTGGTGATGCATGGTGGAATGATGAAATTCAAGCAGCCCAGCGAGAAAAGAAAAAAGCACACAAGAGAACATTAAACATGACAGGTCTTAGCGATGAGGAGAGAAATAGACTCAAAAATGATTACAAAGACAAAAAGAGGAAAATGAAACGACTAGTCAAGGAGAGTAAAGAAAAAATCAGAACAGAAGAAGAGAACAAAATACAAAACGGCTTTGGAGGAATAATGAAACTACTATATAAACAGTTGAAGGAAAGTAAAAGTACAGAGTTTGCTAGCATGAGAAACAGCAAAGGTGAAATGCTATATGATATAGACGGGATAGTAGACGCTTTAAAAGACTCTTTTAAAGAACTAGTAGGAGGTGAAGATATAGGACAACAAAACTGCGACATAGAACATAATGCATTAGAAAACCCAATTGAAAAAGTCTGTGTCACTGAGGTCCGAGACATAATTAAGAACTTGAAAAACGGTAAGGCTGCTGGCATAGACAGTATTAGTGCTGAAATGCTCAAATACGGTGGCGAGTACATACCTCACAGGTTGTGCGAATTAATAAATTTATGTATCGAGACGGGGAAAGTCCCAGACGATTGGAAAAAAGCGATTATCGTACCAATATACAAAAGAAAGGGAGATAAAAACAACTGCAGTAATTACAGAGGTATCAGCCTACTAAGTACCGTAAGTAAAATATACTCAAAAATACTTATTCGTAGGGTAATGGAAATCACAGAAGAAAAAATATGGGAAGTCCAAAGTGGATTTATGCCAGGAAGATCATGTACAGATCAGATATTTAGCCTAAGACAGATCACAGAAAAAAGCTTGAGAGTAGGAAAGAAAGTTTTCTGTGCATTTATTGACCTAGAAAAAGCATTTGACACGGTAAATAGAAGTAAACTTTGGGAAGTTCTTAAAGAATACGGAGTAAATGGAGGGCTCCTGCATGCAATAAAAACAATATATACAGGTAGTAAAGCAAGCGTAAGAGTAAACGGGAAACTGAGTGACTGGTTCGATATTACGCAAGGCGTGAAACAAGGATGCGTTATGTCCTCGTGGCTATTTATCATATTCATGGATAAGTGTCTAAGAACTGCACTCTTCGACGAAGAAGGTGTAGATCTCCAAACAGTTAAGGTACGTGGGTTAGCTTTCGCAGATGACAAGATTGTTATGGCAGAATCAGTCGAGGACTTGCAAAGAATGTTGAATAAACTTCATACAAGCATGAAGGACATGGGACTCAAAATTAACGTAAATAAAACAAAAATCATGGTGTTTGAGGGAAAGAGTGAGAAAATAATGTGCAACATTGTCCTAAATGATGAGAGATTAGAACAAGTTGACAAGTACGTATATCTAGGTAGTCTATTCACTAGCGACGGAAAAATAGATGGGGAGTTAGATAGGCGCATAAATAAGGGTAAACAGGTTATCGGTAGAGCAGGGTCCATCCTAACAAATAAAAACATATCAAAAAAAGCTAAAATGGCCATACACAATTCTATATTCGTACCGACTGTACTATACGGTAGCGAGACATGGACATGTCAAGAAAAGGACAGGAGTAAAATTAACGCGATCGGCATGAAACCTCTGCGCATAATATGCGGGAAAACACTAATGGACAAAGTCCGAAACGAGACAATCCTCAAAGAATGTGGTGCAAAAGAGACAATAGTTGACACATGGGAAAGAAATCAGTTAAGATGGTTCGGACATCTTGAAAGAATGAAAGATGAACGACTGACCAAACAAGTGTATAAAGGTAAAGTAAATGGCAGAATGCCCAGAGGTAGACCACCAAAAGAATGGTTAGAATCTGTAAATGAGACATTAATCCGTAGAGACATAAGAAGCCATAGGAACACAAGAGCTTGCATGAAAAAATGCATGGACGTGAAGGAAGCTAGAGTAGTATGCCAGGACAGAAAAGTGTGGCGACAAATAGTTTGTAAACAGAGTGACAGTAGAATGAATGACGCCTGAAACAGAGATCTTGGATACTAATGGGCCCAAGTGGAGAACCATACATAACAATTTTGTGAGGCTCTTCACTTGGGGTGATCGCTAGAGAGATTGATCAGCAACCTGGGTCGGAGCAGTGTTGCGGAGTAAACGTGTCATTTAAATAAATAACACGAGAATTCCAGATCAATCTAAAATATATATACCTAACACTTATATACCTATCCACCTCATACCTATATTCCTACCTACCTTATACCTATATACCCATATGCACACTACTATTCTCCAACCGAGCAAGTCACGCCTACCCCGAAAGGGAAATGGCTTAATGGTATAATAATAATAATAATAATAATAATAATAATAATAATAATAGTAAGACAGATTCGTCCGTCGACGCTGGACATCATCAGTTAAAAAAGCTTAAAATTAGATTGAGTAAAAATTTGCGGCATGCATATTTCAAGTATTCGTATGAGTTTCGTATTTAGTAAAATTGTTCAAATTGGTCAAATCAATTTTAATTGCATTTTTAAAAAAGTTATTAAAATCATTTAAGATGATAAATAAAATGTTTTTTGTATGGTGTATGAAGTGTGTGAAGCGTGAGCCTTGCGGAGTTATTTTTCAAATATGGATGTGAGCAAGTTGCTGAAAGATTGGGAAGTCGAGGACACCCTCGACTCACAGCCCCACTGGGGTTAGAGTTTATGATTTTTTTTTATTTGCCTAGAAGAAAACTTTAAAGAGTCTTGAAAACTCGAATATATAAATAAAATTTTTATTGCTTAATAGGGACAGTTAGGAATTACATTTTGAATGAAGAAGATGGTTCTATAATGCTGGAGACGAACTCAAAAGAAGGTAGTTCTCCAAAAACTGTGTGAGACTCAGCACGATTACGTAAGAGGCAAAAAAAGGAGATGTAATATTCACTATAATATCTGGGACAATTAAATTTAACATTTTGGATACTCAACAGTAATATCAAAGATCTTACCACTTTCAATTAGAATAAGTATCTCAGGTATTTAGAATAAGTATCTCAGATATTTAGAAAAAGTATCTTGGATATTAAAGACTTAATATCAGCGGATATTAAACCCAAGTATCTATATCGTCGTCTCATAGTTAAATCACAGATATATTATGACTTAGTATCCAGTTTTCTCCGTGTACTTATCACCAAATCTCCCGAGGCGACGAGCAAGTGCATTCACTAATCAAACGATTATCCTCCAATGCAGATTCTTGTTGACAGCTATACCGTAATTTTGCATCACCAAGGTGAAGGTTTATCGCTTTTCCTGAGGGAAATGCAATAATTTTCGTTTCATCGATGTGTACTCACAATCTCGTCATCGAGAGGGCGATTCTCGTAAAGTTCTCGATATTCCTTCCTCTGCTTGCAGCCACTGCAGTTGCAATAAAGTAGAGAATGGTATTACAAGAAGGAACAGTACTACATTCCCGGTATGTATTTACAGCACCAGAGGTCCAGTGGGAACCGAGAAAATACTGCAGAATCCATTTGTCCAAACACGTTTCCAATCGGCGTTAACAAATTACTGTGTACACTATTTTCGTGTAGGTGGACGTCCCGAGAGAAGAGGTGGGGGGGGGGGGGGCCCAACACGGTATAGAAGTTACTCTTTCCAAATTTACGACTTGTAAAGAGTTGGAAGGTACAAATTAAAATGTTGGTTTTGTCAGTAAATCTTCACTCCAGTTCAGTACATTCTGGGTTTCCCAGATTACGAATAGTCGAAGGCTAAAGGTCAGGGTCTGATATCATGGGTCAAGGGTCACAGTCAAAGAGTAGTTTAGTCCAAAAAAGAAGCGAAAAAATTGTGAAGAATTTATTGCCTTTTGAATATATTTTATTTGCCTTTTCTGTAGACTTGGTCCAAATGGCGAGGAGGAAAAACCAGGTATGTCCTAGGTTTAGACCTATACTTAGACCTACCTTAAAACATAGGCACATGTCCGTCTAAATGTTTTTATTTAAAAGTAAAGTTGAAATCATGTTTACCTAAATTTGACGAAGAATCTAGTATTTTTAACTAAAATAGTACAAATTAATCGAAGAATCCAGTGAAGAATGTATAGTTTTATACAATTTCATGAAATCATGTTTAAAATTGACAAATTATTCTATTTGACAATTTTTTCGAATAATATGTGAGATGAAATAAATAATCAAATTATTTCTTTTTTCTCAAAAATTATTTTTTGTTTAAATCGAAAAATAAAAGAAGCATTTGTCACTTTTTAACATAACTAGCATCATTAATCGCACGCTACGCATGTATGCAGTTTTTCTTTTCGAGGAGAGAAAAGTAATTTTTGATACAAAGTACAAATTTTAGATAACTCTATTTCTTATTTTTATTTGTTTGCAAAATTTCGTAAATATAATTTTCCCAAGATTATTGAGAAAACAATAAAAAGATTTTTGAAAAGTTCAATATAATAGGTGATATTTATATCCAAACAGATTTTTATTTTAAATCAAAAACAGTTGGGTTCGTCCAAAAAGAGAAAGGACCCCGCACCAAATGTACAGAAAAAAGCCTTATGATAAAAAATTCTAAAAAAAATTTTTTCTTGTTTTTTCGAACCTGCAAACTAAAAATTCGAAAGAAAAATGTCAGAAAGATGGACAGTTTTTAGACAAACACTTGTCCAAAGTTTCGAGTTTTACATGTATTTTAATGGAAAAATGCTTATTTCAGCAAAATGTTTTTTTTTCTCAAAAACGCTATGATAGATTTGACTAAAACTTTTATATTTTGACGATCAGGCGTACCGAATCAAAAGATTCATACCCACGAACTAGAAATATTAACGATTCTTTGGGTATACAGCATGTTTTTGGGGGTGTTTTTGTACCCTAAACATCCAAGTAACATATGTAAATAATCATTTCTTAGTAACTAAAATAAATAGAGATTTTTATTCATCTTCTACGGCATGAAACGACTTTTCAATAAATGGAGTAAGCGTACATAGCAAGAATATGTTTTGACTTAATTTTAGGGGATGTTTTACCATCCCTTAAACAATGAGTCTGAAGTTCCTAACGTATTAATCAATAACGAAAAATAATTTTATTTTTAAATGCATGAAAGCTGATATTTTATGACAGAAAATAGTCGCGTACAACCCTAAAAACTTCTTAAAGCACTTTCAACCCCTTATCAGATATAAAACTCACCCAAGCTACCCCTAAATATTTTTAAAATTCAACAAAACCAACCTAATTCAAAAATCCGCCCAATTTTTGCTGATAATAATTTCAATTGATGCCAAAGGGGCACACATAAAGTCCCAACCCTTCAGCACACGCAGAACTCACCCCAGCCACCCCCGAATATTTTAAAAGTTCAATAAAATCACCCTAATTCAAAAATACGCCAGGTTTTTCTGATAATGTTTTCAGTTGATGTCAAAGGGAGAAAAAATTGTCTCAATTCCTCAGCATATATAGAACTCATCCCAGCAACCCCTAAATATTTTTAAAATTCAATACAATCACCCTAATTTCAAAGTACACCAGGATTTTTCTGAAAATGTTTTCAGTTGATGCCAAATCTAAAATGCCAAAACTAAAATGATCATTTTCCATTAAAACACATGTAAAAATTGGACCTTTGATAAATGCGTATCTGGAAACTGTCCTTTCTTCTTACTTTTTTGAATTTATTGAATTTTTAAAATATAAAAAAATATTTAGACTTGGATGAGTTCCACATATACTGAGGTGTTGAGACTTTTTGTGTGAACCGTTCGCATCAATTGAAAAAATTATCATCAAAATCCTGGATTATTTTGGAATTGGGCGGTTTATATTGAATTTTAAAAATATTTAGGGGTGACTGGGGTGAGTTCTATACGTGCTGAGGTTTTGAAACTTTTTTTTTGCCCATTTGGCATCAACTGAAAACATTTTCAGAAAAGTCTTGGTGTACTTTGAAATTAGGGTGATTGTATTGAATTTTAAAAATATTTAGGGGTTGCTGGGGTGAGTTCTATATGTGCTGAGGGATTGAGACACTTTTTTGTCCATTTGGCATCAACTGAAAACATTATCAGAAAAACCTGGCGTATTTTTGAATTAGGGTGATTTTATTGAACTTTTAAAATATTCGGGGGTGGCTGGGGTGAGTTCTACATGTGCTGAAGGGTTGGGACTTTATGTGTGCCCCTTCGGCATCAATTGAAATTATTATCAGCAAAAATTGGGCGGATTTTTGAATTAGGTTGGTTTTGTTGAATTTTAAAAATATTTAGGGGTAGTTTGGGTGGGTTTTATATCTGATAAGGGGTTGAAAGTGCTTTAGGAAGTTTTTAGGGTTGTACGCGACTATTTTCTGTCATAAAAAATCAGCTTTCATGCATTTAAAAATAAAATTATTTTTCGTTATTGATTAATGCGTTAGGAACTTAAGACTCATTGTTTAATGGATGGTAAAACATCCCCTAAAATTAAGTCAAAACATATTCTTGCTAGGTACGCTTACTCCACTTATTGAAAAGTCGTTTCATGCCGTAGAAGATGAATAAAAATCTCTATTGATTTTAGTTACTAAGAAATGATTATTTACATATGTTACTTGGATGTTTAGGGTACAAAAACACCCCCAAAAACATGCTGTATACCCAAAGAATCGTTAATCTTTCTAGTTCGTGGGTATGAATCTTTTGATTCGGTACGCCTGATCGTCAAAATATAAAAGTTTTAGTCAAATCTATCATAGCGTTTTTGAGGAAAAAAAACATTTTGCTAAAATAAGCATTTTTCCATTAAAATACATGTAAAAATCGAAACTTTGGACAAGTGTTTGTCTAAAAACTGTCCATCTTTCTGACATTTTTCTTTCGAATTTTTAGTTTGCAGGTTCGAAAATACAAGAAAAAATTTTTTTTAGAATTTTTTATCATAAGGCTTTTTTCTGTACATTTGGTGCGGGGTCCTTTGAAAAAAAAAAGTTCATTTTCAAAAATGACTTTTTGACAAAGTAGTTCAACTTTGAACCAAGCAGTTGAATGTTCAACAAAAAAGATTAATTCTCAACAAAAAAATGTAACAGTTGATATTTCAACCTAAAAATATTTTTATTTTAAATCAAAAACAGTGAAATTCTTGAAAAAAAAGAAAATTTCCTCAACCAAGAAGATGAAACGAATTTTCGCCAATGTAGTTCAATCCTTAACCAAAAAATATTTTTGATTTAAACCAAGCAGTTGATATTTTAATAAAAAAGATGAAATTTCTTCAAAAAGGGCTGAATTATCAAACCAAAAAGACTAATTCACTATGAAATTGTTTAATTTTCAACTAAAAAATATTTTTCAGCCGAGAAAAAAAATCAATTGTAGGCAAAATATAATTTTAAGGAAGTATAGTGAAAAGGAAAAGTGGCTAAAAAATTTATAAGAATTTTGTTTTTAAGAATCTGATAAATTTTTTGTAATGTTTCAAAATATTTTTGAATCTTCTCTTAAAATTATTTTTTCAAAACTTTTCATGATTAAAAATATCCTTAGTTTTTGAAATCTTTTTAACTTTTTAATCAATTTTGAAATTTTTGGAAATTTCTAAGTATCTTTGACTCTTTACATTTTTCCAAAATCTTAAGAAATTTCTTTGATCCTTTTGAAACCATTTAAAATTATTAGAAATTTTCTTTTTTCCTTGAAATCTTTAAAAATATATTTTTTTGTTCAATTTTTTGAAATCTTTTCAAGTTCAAAATTATTTTGGAGACTTTTAAAAACTTCTAAAACTTTGAAATATCTTTTGAAATAATTCAAAGTTTTCCTGAAACTTTCTTAAGTCATACAAAAATTAAAAAAATTGCTCAAAATCTTCGAGATTCTTTTCGGAATATTATATAATCATTTAAATTCATTAAAAATCATTTAAAAATAATTAATTAACATTTTTCCAGAAATCGTACTGTTGGTGTAAAAATGTTCAGAAAAGAAGTATTTCCCAATATTTAAAAATCCTTACAATTTAAATTTTTTCTTTTATCAATAATGATTAAAAACATTCAGAAATAAATTTTATTAGCAAAGAAAAATACTTTTTTGGAAATTTCGATTGCCTAATTCAATCCTTAACCAAACAATATTTGTTATTTAAACCAAACAGTTGACAGTTTAATAAAAAAAATGAAATTTCTACAAATTTTCTTAGGTTTCTCGTGAAAATTCAGAAAGATTTCTGAAGATTTCAAATATGTTGTAAAATTCGCTAAAAAATTTCTAAGAATTTTGTTTTCAAGAATTTGAGAAATTGTTTGTAATGTTTTAAAATATTTTCAAATCTTCTCTTAAATAATGTTTTCAAAACTTTTCATCATTATAAAAATTCTTAGTTTTTTAAAATCTTCTCAACTTTTTAATCAATTTTGAAATTTTTAGAAACTTCTGAGTATCTTTATATCTTTAAATTTTCCCAAAAATCTCAAAAAATTTCTTTAATTCTTTTGAAACAATTTAACATTCTTAGAAAGTTTCTTTTTCCTCGAAATTTTTAAAAATCTAATTTTGTTTAATTTGTTGTAGTCTTTTTTTTAAGTCATTTTTTAAGTTTTTGTTAAGTCATTGTCTCAAAAGCTTCGACATTCTTTTTCGGAATATTTTGAATTCATCAAAGCTTCAAATTAATCTTTTAAAATAAATCCTTAATCATTTGAAATTTTACCCGACATTGTACTGTTGGTACAACAATTTTAAGAAAATAATTATTTTACAATATTAAAAAACCCTTACAGTCTAACTTTTCTCTTTTATCAATAATGATTAAAAACTTTCAGAAATAAATTTTATTAGCAAATAAAATTACTTTTTTGGAAATTTCGATTGCCTAACAAAATGTTACAGAAAATTCTTTGTCTTTATTGTTAAATAAATACATAACATAGAACCTTATTTAATGTGGTCAAGGGGTTATGATCAGAATCCTCTGGTCATTTTTAAAACATTTGGTGTAAAAGTTAAAAAGGAATTTTAGACTTTATTACTAAAGAACCATTGTCAATTTGAATGTTATCTTTCAGAAATAAATTTACAAAATTAAAATTCCTTGTTTGAAAATTGCGGTTTACAAAATTCCAGAACAGTAATTTCGTTCTGTCAATTTTCTGCGGACAGATTTTATGACATTTTCATGAAATTTGTTTAAATTATAAATTTTTCACTGGATTCTTTAGTTGATACTTTTTTTGTAAAAAATACTACATTCTTCGTCAAATTTACGCAAGAAATAATTAATTTTTTTTTTAATAAAAAAATTTAGACGGACGTGAGCCTATGTTTTAACCTAGGTTTTTGAAGTGAAACTTCTTTTGGGACGGAAGTGAATTTAAAAAAACGACCGACCGATCGAACGAACAAACGGATATCTCTCTGTCTCTCTCATACAAGTATACTTTATATAGTTTATACCTTCTCTCTCTATTTGCCTCTCGCTTTTGTGGGGCGATCTGCAATTGCTCTGAAGACTCCTCTTCGATATCCCCACTACTGCCACGCTAATAAACGCCTGTATATGCTCTCTCTCTCTCTGCACTCTCTTACTATGCGATCTCCTCAAAACTCATGATGATTCCTCACGAAAATTTCCAAAGTTGATCCATCAAAGTTTCACTTCTGCCATGTGGCCCCACTGCCACACCCTAGTCTTTTCGGGAAGTGTTCTATGTGGGTTGTATGTATATGAACTTTATAAAACAAACTTGAGGAACCACAGCTGAAAACAGTTTATAGGGGATACAGGGACCAGTCGAAAGGTAGAAGTTCAGCGGTCAGAGGTCAAAGGTCAAGCGTTGAGTCAATATTTCAGACAATAGTTCCCGAACCGTTACAGTCCAATTATCAAAGGTCACAGGTCAAAGGGACGGGTCATAGGTCAGGGGTCAAAGGTCAACCTTTAATTCAAGATCCCAGCTAATAGCTCTTGAGATATTGTACCTAACAAATCCTCTATCAAAATTTTCCTAATTGCCTATCATCGGAAGAAATAAATTATAAAATTTCAGTTGCTCCATCAACGTGAAGCACCTTTTCACCCCGAATCATGGGTATGTGACCCCAAAGCGGAAGTGGGTTGTGTAAATCTTGGTTTTTCCTGGGTTGCAAGAGAGTTACGGATATTAGCTCGCATACCAAGAAGATAATATGCCATTGTGCCTGAGGCGTAACAATCAGGTGGGAAAGGATTAAATAAATAAGTAAAGTTTATGCTTTTCTTTCATCATGATAGGATTTTACCCCGAGATCCCTAATCATTTTTATTTTCCTTCTTCCGTTTTTCTTTTCTTTCATTTTTATTTTCTTTCCTTCTTTCTTTTTGGTAGCGTCCACATACTTCGTGACACTCTCAATGGGGGGGGGGGGGGTTGCCCTGACGTCCCAAAGTGTTAAATTTTTAAAGCAAGCCAAAAAGGCGAATTTTTTAGAAAACCGTTAAATTTTTAACTCGAAAAGTTGAATTTTCAAAAAAAGCTAATTTTCAGCTAACAGAGCTGAATTTTCAACTAATACTCATTTACCATAACAAATTAATTTTCAATCCAAAAAGACACATTCTCAACAAAATAGTTGAATTTTCAACAAAATAATTAAAATTATAACAAAATATTTGATTTTTCCCCAACAATTTTTTACCAATAGTTAAATTTTCAAACAAAACAGATAAATATTCAAAACAGTAAATTTCAATCAGTTAAAATTTTTGCTAATTTCAATTAGTGACTGAATTCTAGCAATAAATCAGTTTTTTCACTGATGAATAATTTTCAACAAAACTGTTGAATTTTCAACAAAATAATTAAAATTATAACAAAATATTTGATTCTTTTTACCAAATAGTTGACGTTTTAACCAAGAAGTTAAATTTTTAAGCAAGAAGAATAATTTTCTACGACAAAAGACGTATTTTCAATTCTACCAAATAGTTGAATTTCCAAAAAAAAAAGCAGATTAATTTTCAAATATATAAATTTGAATGAATTAAAATTTTTTCCAATTTCAAGTAGTGACTGAATTCTATCAATCACCAGAGAAAAAAATCATCAGAGAAAAAACAGATTCAAGTTTTACTGATTTTTCAGTAAAAAATAGGTTATTCATAGCGAGAATGTAGCAACTAATTATTATTCGAAAAAATTTTCCTGACTCAAATTTTCAATGAACAAAAAAGTTGCAATTTTTACTAAAGATTAATTTTTTTTAAGACCAATATTATGGACAATATAAGTGTATTAGTTGCATTTTCAACTGCAACCAAATGGATGAATTTTCAGCAAACGAGATTAATTTTCTACCCAAATAGATGAATTTTCAAAACAGAAGTTAACTTTTAAACGAGAAAGTTTATTTTTAATCAGAAAATATGAATTTTCAACGAAATGGTTGGATTTTCAACTAAAAGAGATGAATTTTTAAGCAAAAATTGAATCGTTTAACGTATAGTTTAAAAAACAAATTTTCAGCAATAAAAACTAAAAAAGACGAATTGTCACAAAATTGTTGAATCCTAACCAAAATGATGAATATTCAATAAACAAAATTAATTTACTACTTAAATAGATGAATTTTCAAAATAATACATTAATTTTCTACCAAATACTTGAATATTCAACTTACGAAGAAAAATTTTCTAAACAAAAATTGAATATCTTCATATTTATATAAAAAAATTAATTTTTAACTAGAAGACAAACAAATTTTGAATAAAATAGTAAATTTTTTAAATAAATAGCCTAATTTCTAACCAAATAGTTTGATTTTTTTTCATTTTTTTTCATAAACTTTCATACATTTTTAACGAAATGGTTAGATTTTCAACTAAAAAAGATCATTTTTTTTACCAAAAACAAAATCGCTCAACTTTTAGTTGAGAAAACTAATTGTCAGCAAAAAAAAATTTAACCGGTTGAATTCAACTAAAAAAGACAAAGTGTTCCGAAAATAGTAGAATTCTAAAGCAAAATGATGAATTTTCAACAAACCAAATCCTTAAAAAAAAAGAAAAAAAGGAATGAAAGGAAACAACTAAAGAAAAAAAGAGAAAAGCAAATTTATAATTTCTTTTTCTTTCTATTTCTTTTTTCCTTCCTTAGAAAAAAAATTAATTTCAAAAAAAAAATTCAACCAAATAGTTACATTTTCAAATAAATAGCTTAATTTGAACCAAACAGTTTACTTTTCTAGCAAAGTAGTTGAATTTTCAACCAAAAATATTAATTTTCAAGAAAAAAAGTATTTTTTAAACAAATTGTTGAATTTTCAATAAAAAAGTTGATTTGCGACTGAATAGTGAAATTTCAAACTAAAATGATTAATCTTCAATCATAAAAAAATTAATTCTTTACAAAGAAGGTCAACATAATACAAAGTGGTTTACCCACATAGCACACTTCCCGAAAAAACCTGGTCTTTTCTTAAGACTTGGTCCAAGTGGCCGCGAGAAAAAACCAGGTCTGCCCTAGGTTTAGACCTATACTTAAACCCAGGTTAAAACATAGGTTCATGTCCGCCACGATTTTTTGGTTTTTGAAAAAATGTAACAATTCCACAAATTTTTGACGGACCATTTGGTATTTTTAATAAAAATAGCGTAAATTAATAATAATCTAGGCAGAAATTGAATATGTATTAAAATTGGTTATTTGTGTTAAAAAGACGTGGGCAATCGCTGGTACTTTTTTTATTTCGCTTTTGAAAGAAATCGGGATTTTTAGATATCAGGATTAGTAGGAAAAGAATTAAATTTTTATAATTCTTATAAATTCCTAAAAGTGCATGTATATATAAAACAAATTTATTTACTATGTTAAATCCGAAGACGTTAGTTACCATCTTGGACATCAAAAGTTATACAAACGGGCGGGCCACCTCGCAATTTAATTCGCTGTTCCAAGCTGAAGCGTTCTTATATCCTTGGCAATTAATCTCATTTGTGAGAAAGGGTAGCACCCAGCGCTGCGCACCGACCTAATGCGGAACTAATGCTCTCAATGCGCTTACGCGGCTGAAGTGGCATTAATAGCGGGAAACTTAAATCAGTGTCCCGCACAGTATAAGGATGATATCACTTACAGCTTCCAAATCTCAATAAAGCTTAAAAATTGGAAAATATCATCAAATACCTTTGTTTAAAAATATTTACGTAATGATCGCAAAGTATTTCAATTAATTAATTCAATTGCATTTAAGCAGGTCAACATATATTCGGTTTTAATTTCATTTCAATACTGTCCATGTTTTAAACATTTAATTTCTAAATTAAATTAAATCGCAGAGATGCAAACAGAAAAATTTTTAATCCATAAACATTTTGCGCTACAAGTAAATGAAAAACGTAGTAGCACTTATTAAAATTCATTTAAAAATTCACAGGTAAAGTTCGTTCATAGGTACTTATAAGAGACTCTGAGTAAAAATAATTATTTCTCAAATTGCGTGCATTAGGGTGGTCCAAATTTAAAAAAAAATTTTTAGGAAGAACGCCCGGAAACTTGTTCAAATCCACACAAAAATAAATCCATTTTTTTTTTAAATGACATTCAGAGGTGGCGCAAGCCTCATGAAGTTTAAAATGTATTTCTCATAAAAAAAGGACGTTTTTGTAAATTTTATTCAGAATCCTCAATATTATCTGAATCAAGTTGAAATTCAACATTTCTCTCCACAAATAGCCATAGAATATGAATAAAATATTACTTCTCAAATATCACCCCGATAAGTCTCTGTTTTATAGGGTCTCAAAAAAACTTCATAAGTGAAAAAATGGGTTTTGCGAGTTTTTGGCGCTGATTATTTTTTTTTTTGCGTTTTATAAAATGCAAATTGTTTTAAATACATAAAATACTACTTTATACTGATAATTAGATGTTTCAATGAATTGTTTTAACAATTTATTATTGTTTTTAGCAATTTTCTGTTAGAATGGAGATAGAAAGTCGCGGTTTTTTCAAAAATCTTCCACTTTTTGTACAATTTTTGATTAGAGAGAGGTAACAGTTCATTAATGTTAACTAACATAATTGTCTAAAAAAATTATTATTATTGTTAATAATATTATCTTTGAATAATGCTAGAAATTGCGGTTTTTTTCTGAAATTTTCAACTTTTGTTTCACTTTTCACTTGAATTGAGTGAATATTCAAGTGAAAAGTGAAAATAATTGTTTAAACAAATGATTATTTTCTATAGCGATTTTCTTCTATATTAATACTAGATAGTTGCGGTTTTTGTTTTGAATTTTTTCACTTTTGTCCATTTTTTAATTAAAGTGAAGTAATAATTAATTCGAGTTAACAAAAAGAATTTTTCAAACAATTTATAATTATTGTTCATAATATTCTCTTTGCTTAATGGTAGAAAGTTGCGGTTTTTTCTGAATTTTTTATCTATTTGTCTAATTTCCACTTGAAGTGACTCAATAATTATTTAAGTTTGAGCAAAAATAATTATTGAATCACAAATTATTATTTTTAATAACAATCTTTATCTATATTAATGCCAGATAGTTGTGGTTTTTTTATATTTTTAACTTTTTCCCACTTTTTACTTAGTGAGGTAAATAGGTAAGAATAGGTAAATAGTTTTTTAAACAATTTATTATTGTTTATAACTATTTACTTTCAGATAAGTGCTAGAAAGTTGCAGTTTCTTCTGAAATGTTTATCTTTGCTTTGCCTTTTTAGTTATGAACAAATGATAAATAAACATCACAGAGAAACATATTTCAAACAATCTCTTTCTTTTTCGTGAATATATTTTGCTGGAGGGGGGCTGATATCAAAATATGTTCAATTCCAAATTTTTCTTCTACGCTTTGCAATAAACTTCTTGTTGTAATTTAAAACAAAACGTTTACAAGTCATTTACACACCTAGTTCTCCCACCTACTCCTAATTATTCCATTCTTTGTTTTTGTCTTCTGTGTAAGATAGCTTTTTTGTTTGAATTAATTTTTTTTAAACATTGGGAAAAGAGAAAAAGTAATTCACTTAAAAAAGTAGAATACTATTTAAAAATTATTCTTTTTTAGCTTCACTTATTATTTGTTCATAATTAAAAAGTCAAAGCAAAACTAAAAATTTCAGAGAAAAAGGAACTTTCTAGCATTAGTCTAAGAGAATATAGTTGACAACAATAATAAACTGTTCAAATATGCATGTTTGTTGACTTGCATTAATTATTACCTCACTAAGTGAAAAATGGAGGAAAAGTTCAAGAGTTCAGAAAAACCGCAACTTTTTTGCACTTATCTAAGAGAAGATAGTTATAAATAATTATCATTTGTTCAAACGACTATGTTTGTTAACGTCCATTATTTATTTATTTACTTAGTGAAAAGTGGGTAGAAAGTTAAATATTTCAGAAGAAACCGCAACTATATTGCATTAATAAAAAAGAAAATAGTAATAAACAATAATAATTTGTTCAAATAATTATTTTTGTTGAATTTAATTAATTATTAACTCACGTTATGTGAAAAGTAGACAAATGGTTGTAAATTTCAGAAGGTACCGCAACTTTACTAGCATTATTCAAATTAAATATTAATAATAATAATAATAAATTGTTTAACCAAATAATTTCATTGAATTTAATTAATTATTTACCTCACTCTAATTGAAAATTGAACAAAAAGTGGAAAATTTGGGAAAAAACTGCAATTTTCTGGAATTATTCTAAGGGAATATTATTAACAATAATAATTAATTGTTCAAACAATCATGTTAGCTGAAATTAATGAACTGTCACCTGTCTCTAATTGAAAATTGGACAAAAAGAAGAACTTTTTGTTTTAAACCGGCGACTTTCTATATCCATTCTAACAGAAAATTGCTAAAAAATAATAATAAATTGTGGAAACAATTCATCGAAACATCTAGTTATCAGTATAAAGTAGTATTTTATGTATTCAAAACAATTTGCATTTTGAAAAACGCAAAAAAAAATCATAATTAGCGCCGAAAACTCGCAGAACCCATTTTTTCACTTATGGAGCTTTTCTGGGACCCTATAAAATATACTTATCGGGGTGATAATTGAAAAGTAATATTTTATTCGTATTCTATGGCTAATTATGAAGAGAAATGTTGAGTTTCAACTCGATTTATCTAATATTGAGGATTCTGAATAAAATTTACAAACACGTCCTTTTTTATGGGAAATACGCATTAAGATTCATGGGGCTTGCACCACCTCTAAATATCATAAAAAATTGATTTACTTTGCGTGGATCCGAACCTTCGAATTTTTAAATGAATTTTAATAAGTGCTTTTACGTTTTTCATTTACTTGTAGCGCAAAATGTTTATGGATTAAAAATTTTTCTGTTTGGATTTCTCCGATTTAATTGGACTTAGAAATTAAATGTTTAAAACATGCACAGTATTGCAATGCAATTAAAACCTATTATATGTTGTCCTGCTTAAATGCAATTGAATTAATAAATTGAAATACTTCTTGATCATTATGTAAATATTTTTGAACAAACGTATGTGATGATATTTTCCAATTTTTAGGCTTTATTCAGATTGGGAAGCTGTAAGTGATATCATCCTTATACTGTGCGGGACACTGATTTAAGTTTCCCGCTGTTAATGCCACTTTAGCCGCGCAAGCGCATTGAGAGCATTAGTTCCGCATTAGGTCGGTGCGCAGCGCTGGGTGCTACCCTTTCTCAGAAATGAGATTAATTGCCAAGGATATAAGAACGCTTCAGCTTGGAACAGCGAATTAAATTGCGAGGCGGCCCGCCCGTGTGTATAACTTTTGATGTCCAAGATGGTAACTAACGTCTTGGGATTTAACATAGTAAATAAATTTCTTTTATATATACATGCACTTTTAGGAATTTTAAGAATTATGAAAATTTAATTCTTTTCCTACTAATCCTAATGTCTAAAAATCCCGATTTTTTCAAAAGCGAAATAAAAAAAATTCCAGCGATTGCCCACCACTTTTTAACACAAATAACCAATTTTAATACAAATTCAATGTCTACCTAGATTATTATTAATTTACGCTATTTTTATTAAAAATACCAAATGATCCTTAAAAAATATGTGAAATTGTTACATTTTTTCAAAAACCAAAAAATCGCGGCGGACATGAACCTATGTTTTAACCTGGGTTTAAGTATAGGTCTAAACCTAGGGCAGACCTGGTTTTTTCTCGGGGCCGCTTGGACCAAGTCTTAAGAAAAGACCAGGTTTTTTCGGGAAGTGTGCTATGTGGGTTATTTTTTGACGAAAAAAAAATTAATTTTCAACGGAACATGTAATACTTGATATTTAAATAAAACTAAATTTTGATTTTCGACGAGAATAGTTGTATTCTTAGACGAAAATATCAATGTTCAACATAACAAATAATTTCAAGCCAAATCGTTAAGTTTTCAAAAAAAAAGTTAATTTGCTATCAAATAGTTGAATTTTCAACTAAAATGATGAATCTTCCCAAACCAAAAAATTGAATTTCTTACAAAGAAGATCAAAATTAAACCAAGTAGTTCATTTTTCAAAAACAAAAAAAATTCTTTCTTAAGGTAACGTGTAATCTTAGTATTTGAATAAAAAACATTTTAATCTTAAATCAAAAAACAATGAATTCAAAAAAAAAAAAAAAATTTTAACAAAATAGTTGAATCCTCAACGAAAACAGAATAATTCTCAATCAAGCAGTTGTACTTTATTCTTAAAAGGATGAGTTTTCAACCAAGAAAATAAATTTTATAACTAAAAATACGAATTTTCAACAAAATACATAAATTTTCAAGCATAAAAGATTAATTCAAATGTAGAATATCAATCTTAAACAAAAAATAATATTGTTACATTTTTAGTGAAGAAAATACATTTTCAACCAAAGAGATGAATTTTCACCTAAAATGATGAATCTTAAAAAAAAATGAATTTTCAAAGAAAGATTTCAACATTTAACCAAAGCACTGCATTTTCTATACCGAAAAGATGACTTTTTAACAGAGAAGATTAATTTTCTACAAAAAAAATGAATCGTTAATAAAATGGATGTGTTTTGTCAATTAAGTACTTGAATTTTCAACTATTGTAAAAAAGATAAATTTTCAATCAAAAAATGGAATATGTTAGAAAATTCATTTTTACCAAAAATAAAATAAATTCTTAATAAAAATTAATTATTTTTGCCAATCATGTACTTGAATTTTCAACTAAAAAAGATAAATTTTCAACAAAAAATGGCATAGGTTACAAAATTCATTTTTGACACAGAAAAAAAGAATTGTTAATAAAATGAATTAGTTTTGTCAATCAAGTACTTGAATTTTCAACTAAAAAAGATCAATTTTCAACCAAAAATTAAGTGGGTTGAAAAATTCATTTTTTACCAAAAATAAAATTCATTTTCTACAAAATAGTTCAATGATCAACCAGATAGTAGAATTTTTAACAACACAAGATTTATTCCAGACCAAAGATATAATTATAAACTTTTCAACCAAACAAAAAATAACTTTTAACCATGAAAAGTTGGATTTTTTTTTGGATTCTATCAATTCCGTTCAAATTTCAGCGAAAAAAAAAACTAGGAAAAGGTAAAGTTACTTGAAAACAGGAGAAAAAATAAAAATTCTTTTGAAAAAGGGGAAAAGAGTTCATGGACGGTCCAGTTCTCCCAATTTCGCTCCCAAATTATGCTGCGCATGCGCCGCGTCGGCAGTCTCATTGGTAGTATACCGCGCGCTTTTTTGAAATTGTCAAATGCGTAAATCAATTTTTTATAATAAATCATAATTGTAGAATTAATAAGATTAATTTTCGGATCACAAAATAGTTTTTTAATTTTGATTCAATGATTTTAAGAATCGAAACAATATTATTGAGGAAGTCCTTTCAGATAAAAAATAATAATATTTTTGATGAAAAAGTTTTTAAACTTTCCAACAAAATTTATTTTAACGGTGTTTTATGGAATAGAATTTTTTCTTAAAATGGCTTCTTAGCAATCTCTAAAAAATGGTCGAGTTTCAGAAATAGCTTCTTTTTTCGGGAAAGGCATTCTCTACAACTCTAATGTTCCAAATTTTGAAAGTGAAAGTTTCTATTGCTGAAATCGTTATAACAATTTTTTGAAAAATAACATTTTTTAACAAATGATTGTATTTTATGAATATTTATTCATTTGTAAAATTGGAAGCATTAGGATTGTAGGAAACGTTTGCATAAAAAATAAGCCATGAGTTATTAAAATTCAATCATTTCTAAAAAATATGTAAAATGTGAGAGAAAAAAACTCAATTACAAAAACTATTTTGTAAGTACAAATTATTTTTTGTAACTGTTTAACATTTTTTAATAAAAAATATATTTTTCCTTTCATAAGATATGACTGATAATATAATTTCAATTCTTAAATTAGAAATATGAAAGAAGCTTAGAATTGAAAAATGAAAAAATAAATAACTTTTAGATTGAACAATATTTGAATGTAAATGGCTTCAAAAATGCTAGATGAAAGCATTCATCCTTTATCAATATAAAAAATTATAAATTCAAAATTTTTCTGTTTTGAAATTAGTTTGAATTGAAAGTCCGTTCACAATTAATGAGAATTTAAATAGAAAATATTAAGATAGAATTCCTAGAATTAGATTTAAATTGCTAGATTTCTATTTATACAAACTAAAATTTATTTTGAATTAACCAGAATTCATTGTATATTGCAATAATTATAAACTATCATTATAATTATAATTAATAATAACTGTAATTGATATATTTATATATATATATTTAATTAATATAACTATAACTATAAAATAATTATAAACTATAACTATAACTAAAGCTGTTTTTTTATAACTATAAAGCTTAGAATTGAATAATTCGAAAATGAATAAGTTCCAAATTTAAAAGTTATCTGTTTTGTAAAATAGTTCAAATTATAAATCCTTTTTTAATCAATAAAAATTCAAATAGACAAGAGTCGAGTGAGTGAAAGAACCGATTGAAACATAAACAATGGAAGAAATAATGAAAAATATTCCACTTCGCAAAATGTTAAATCTACAAAAAAATCGAACCTAAAAACCATTCCGAATTCCAAAATGCGGATCAATCCTTTCATTGAAGAATAATTAAGATATGAACGCCTGTAAAATCAAAAGTTAATTTATTTTTAAAAAGTCTGAAGTATATAGAAATTCATAAGATTAAAAAACACTTATAAATTCCATCTATTGTGCTTGGAAGAAAATCAATTTTATTGGAATTAGTGAAGTAGGAAACAATTTTTAAATATTCTCCTTATCTTTGCAAATATTTTCCCTATCTTTGAAAACATTTTCCTTATCTTTTCAAATATTTTCCTTATCTTTTCAAATATTTTCCTTATCTTTGCAAATATTTTTCATGAAAGTTTAACTCGTATGATTTTATGTGATTATTCTTCAATAAAAATATTGTTTTCCCTAAAAGTCTCTAACTTTTTATGGAATGGAACTGTCAGTGTAATATTGAGACCTTTTTTGAAATTAAATTTGGAAAAACCTGGAAAAGACATGGATTTTTCAAATAAAAATTATGTGGCAGCCATGGTATAAGAAATTAAAATGAAAAATGTTATTAACAATTTTATAAAGTAATAACAAAATATCCAAATAGCACTTCTATAAATCAGGCATACTAGTCTAAGTCGTATATTTTTATTTAACAAATAAAAAAATAAAAAAATTCAGTTGGATATGATTTAGAGGTCCCCTATTTTAGTTTTTGCCTTTTTTATTAGTATTGTATAGTTCCTATTTCCTTGGATGTATCACATTTTTCTATAAGAATTTACCCTACGGTGTGCAAATTACAAAATACAATGAGTAAATTTTAAAAATTTACTGATTGTAAAAAAAAGTGAAACAAGTAAGAAAAATGATCAATTTCCTTGAAAATGAGGCATAACATTGTTAATAAGTTAATTATAATGATGGTAATATAAAATGGGATGATTTTATATGAATGAAAATGTAATGCATGCATTTGAAAGACATTGAGAAAATTCAAACAAAATCAAGAAAAAATTCAATAATTTACATATATACTTCCACATTTATTTTTTTTTGTTTGTTTATTATTTGTCATACTTCGGAAAGGCTGACATGCGATTTTCAGAAAGTCATATATTTCGATTAGAAACTTGATATTCAAATAATGGGAATGTTCAGCGAAGCGATTCGACCCAATGTCAGAGCATATTTCCACCAATAGTCTCGTGAATTCAAATTATCGCGTGAGAAGCAGGTAATTTGTTTATTTCTGACATCCAATTTTAGCCATTCTTGTCCCACCAACAATATTTTGCCTTTTCGTATTCTGAGAGCAAAATATTCCCCCATAACTGGTCATCCACAAATTACGTAAGAGGATTTCGGGAAGAATTAAATTATTATTATTATTAATGTTTTGTAAGGCCGGTTCATTCAAGTCTCGTAGTTCTGCGGCTAAAACCTATTGTAGTGTGCCAGGGGAGAGGAAAACTGCAGAAAACCACCTCCCGAGTTCAGCCGGTTTTTCGACAGTCGAGTTTGATGGCAAGCATTAGTAAAATATTACTTCTTCTTTATGGGGGGGTAGGGGAGGGGTTGAAATATCGTACGTTAATGTTTAAATGTTTTTTTTTTAATGTTTGCTAAAAAAATAATTAATCCAAATATATTACAATTTAGAGAAGAGTACAACAGTAATTGGATCTGGTCAAGTGAAACTATTTCATATTCAACAAAATGAATAAATTTTTAACCATTTAGATATAATTATAATAATAATATAATATATAATAATATAATAATATATAATAATATAATAATAATTATATAATTTTTCGACTTTGAAGATCAATTTTCACTCAAGAAGAATAATTTGTCACCAAGCAGATGAATTTTCAACCAAATACATGAATTTTCAACTAGAAAAGATAAATTTTCACGAAAAATGGAAAACCTAAATAATAAGTTTTCAAAATAAATGATAAATCTTGAAGCAAAATAAAAGAAGCAATTTTCAACCAAATGTGGAACGATCAACTAAAAAGATGAATTTTCAACCAAGAAGATTATAATTTTTGGCCAAAAAAAGCGGATTTTCCACAAAGAACAAGAATCTTTAACCAAATATTTCAGTTTTCACTTCAAAAATTAATTTTTAATAAACATAAAAAAAAAAATTTTTTAACAAAATATTTAAATTCTGAAACATTCACATTCATTTTCTACTAAAATGATCAATCTACAAGCAAAAAAAATGAATCTTCAATGAAATAGTTCTAGTCTACCAAAAAAGACTAAGTTTCAACAAAATTCATATTTTTTTTGCAGAAATTTTTTTTCTTTGTAAAAAAATTTAAAAAATCAATTTTCAGTTAACAATAAATAAATTTTCACCACCTAAAAAAACGAAGCTTGAACGAACCAATTAAATTTTCAACGCACGAAATGAATTTTCAAACCCAAAATTTAACAAAACACTTGAATTTTTAACTTAAAATCGAATAATTTAAATTTCAGTGAAAAACTTAATTTTTTGGCAAGAAAAAAAAATGCAACAAAATAATTAATTTTTAATCCATAGAAATAAGTTTTCAAATAAAAAATATATTTTCAACCAAAAATGTTAATTTTTGACAAAAAAAAAAAGGAATTTTAAATAAAATACATGAATTTTCAAACAAAAAGATGAATATTCAAACAAATATTTGAATTTTCACTTTAAAAAATTAATTTTCAACAAACAAAAAAAAGAATTTTCAACGAAATAGTTAAATTCTGAAACAAGGACATTCATTTTCTACTAAAATGATCAATCTTCAAGCAAAAAAAAAAATGAATTTTTAATGAAATAGTTGAGTTTTAAGCCAAAAAGAGGAATTTTCATATAAAAATATGTTTCTACAAAAAAAGACTAAGTTTGAACAAAATTCAAATGTTTTTTTTTGTAGGATTTTTTTTTATACAAAAAATTGAATTTTCAGTTAAAGGCAACAAATTTGCAACAACTAAAAAAACGAATCTTGAACGAATCAATTAATTTTTCAACGCAAGAAATGAATTTTTAAACAAAAAGTTAAATTTTGAACCAAAAAGATTAATTATAGAAAAAAGGCATTTTTAACAAAATACCTGAATTTTTAACTTAAAATGGAATAATTTAAATTTCAGTGAAAAAATTAATTTTTAGACAAGAAAAAAAAACTTCAACACAATAATTCATAATTCAGCCATAGAAATAATGTTTCAAACAAAAAATATATTTTCAACCAAAAATGTTAATTTTTGACAAGAAAAAAAGGAACTTTTAGTAAAGTACATGAATTTCAATAAAATACATGAATTTTTAACTAAAAAATACGATTATTCAAACAAAAAGTTGAATTTTTAACTAAGAAGATTTAGTATATAATAAAAAAGAATTTTCAACAAAATACCTGAATTTTCCACTTAAAATGGAATAATTAAATTTTCAGTGAAAAAAATTAATTTTTAGATGAAAAAAAAAATTTTAGATGAAAAAAAATTACATTTCAACAAAGTAATCAATGTTTTAACCATAGAAATAAGTTTTTATACAAAAAATAAGTTTTCAACTTAATATTTTAATTTTCAAAAAAAGATGAATTTTTAACCAAGAAGAATTATTTGCTACTAAATAGATGAGTTTTCAACAAAAACAAAATAATTTTTTACAAAGTAGTTAAATTTTTTACCAAAAAAAGAAGTTTTAACCAAAAAGTCGAATTTTCGATCAAAAAAGACAAATTTTGAATAAAAAACGTGAATTTTTAATCAAATAGTAGGATTTTCAAATAAAAAGGTAATTTTTGAACCAAGAGTGAAATAGTTAAGATTTTGAAATGAAAATTAATTTTTAACAAAAACAAAAAAAAAAACGAAATTTCATTTAAAAAAGTCAAATTTTAAACTGGGGATATGCACCTTAAACTAAAATTATAAAATTTTAATTACAAAGTTGCATTTTGAACCGAAAATGATCCAATCTCTACTAAAAGGGAAGAGTTTTCAACGCAAAAAGATGAATTTTCAAAAAAAGTGTTGCATTCTCAACAAAGACAAATTTTTCAGTCAGTTAAGAAAAAAGTATTGAGTTTTTAACCCAAAAAGAAGAATTTTTTAAAAAACAGTTGAATTTTTAATGTGAAATAATAAATGTTAATCCAAAAAGCTTACATTTCATTAAAAAAATAATTAATTTTTAACAAAAAACAGTAATTTTTATCTAAAAAAGGAACATTTTTAACTAAAAATGAAATATTTAAATATAAAAATAGTTTACTTCAAACAAAAACGTTAATTTAGAAAAAAAATGAATTTTCAACAAAGGAGATAATTTTTGTTACTAAAAAGACCAATTTTCAATCAAAATATGATTTTTAAAGCAAATATTTGAATTTTGCTCTGAAAAGAAGACCAAGAATGAAATAGTTAAATTTTTATATAGAGAAGTTAATTTTTAATTAAAAAAACTAACAAAATTTCAATATGAAGGTTAAATTTAAAAAATTGGAAATTAATTTTCAACTAAAATGATAAATTTTTAACCAAAAAGATGCATTTTGAACTGAAAATGATTCAATCTCTACTAAAAGGGAAGAGTTTTCAACGCAAAAAGACGAATTTTCAAAAAAGTTTTGCATTATCAACGAAGACAGTTTTTTCAGTCATTTAAGAAAAAAGTCGTGAGTTTTTAACAAAAAAAAAAAAAAAAATTTTACAAAACAGTTGAATTTTTAATCTGAAATAATAAATTTTATCCAAAATGATTACATTTCATGAAAACAACAGTAATTTTTAACTAAAAATGGTATATTTTAACAGAAAATAAAACAGTTAAATATAAAAATAGTTTATTTCAAACAAAAAACGTTAATTCTGCAAAAAATGAATTTTCGACCAAGGAGATAATTTTTTCTACTAAAAAGACCAATTTTCAATCAAAATATGATTTTTGAAGCAAATATTTGAATTTTGATCTGAAAAGAAGACCAAGAATGAAATAATTAAATTTTTTATAAAAAAACAAACAAAATTTTTAATAAAAATGTTAAATTTTTAACAGGGGAAATGAATTTCCATCTAAAATGATAAATTTCTAACCAAAAAGTTCCATATTTATCCGAAAAAGATTCAATTTGTACTAAGCGAGATGAGTTGTCACAGTGAAAAGACAAATTTTCAAAAAAAGAGTTGAATTTTTCATCCAGTTGAAAAAAAATGTTGAGCTTTCAAGCCAAAAGGCGAGTTTTCTACAAAAAAGTTGATTCTTCAGACCGAAAATATGAATTTTCAACAAAAAAGTTAATTTTCTATCAAATAATATTTTGAACCAAAACATGTAAATTTTTAATACACATTCAAGTTCCTTAAGTTCAAAAAATCTTAGTAAGATTTCGTGGGGGGGGGGGGGGTCGGAGAAAATATTACCGTATCTTGCATGTGGGAGGGTGGGTTGAAAATTCCAAAAAGCACCCCGTGGGCAATTTGTCAATGACCAGCCCTAACAAATTTGATTTATTAAATCAACCTGTCAGTTGAATTTGGAAGTAGATTTTAATTTTTAGCAAAAAATAAGCAAAAATTCACCGCTATTGAAGCCCTTCCAAAAAGCCATAAAAATGCAATAAAAATGCTCTATAAAAATTCATGAACGGTTCTGGTTTACAATCCCCACATATAAATAAAATTTGCTCTCGCAACGCTAGCTGGAAAAGTGGCAATGAAACGAGATTGTTGCCAGTTACAGAGGACGAGAATGAGAATGCGATTCTCTGCTAGAGGTTGTTAACCAAATGATACAAGTTTGTGATATTCTATGCAAAAACTCTCCTGCAACCAAGAAAATTCACCCTTAGTCAATAAAAATCTTATCGTTTGCACTTTTTTTCTGATAATGACACTTCAAAGTTAAAGGTCGGAAAATTATAACATACTTTGCACTCTTTCCTCTAGGGGGAACCTTCCTAAAGTGGATAATGGAACTTACAATTTATAATAATTAATTTAGAGCAAATTACGAAGAAAAATAAATAATATAATTTCAGTTTATGAACACGTATATTGTCTTAACTATAAATTAAATTAAATTTATTATTTTACGTATGTTTGTATTTTTAATTAATGATTATCCACTGTAGATTGCATTATTCACTGTAGGGAGGTTTCCCCCATAACCTTTTTTTCACGACCCGGAAGTTTGCCATGGAAATGGATTCCAAACTTTTATAATTTATTATGAACAAAGTAGGCGTCCGTTCAAGAATCCAAAAAGACATTTCGAATAAAAATAGGCGCACCTACATATTTAAAGGTGTTTCTGGTTTTTGGATTGGACGCTTCGTTTGTTTATAATTGATTACAATAGTTTGAAATCCATAATGGCAAACTTTAGGGTTGTCTCTTTTTTCTTTTTTTAAAGAACTTCTCTTTTTTTCCTGTTTTTAAGAAAATTCCCCTTTTTCTATATAGTATAGCTACTTACCGACCGAGCAAGATTATGTTCCATGCTACTAAACAAGCATAGAGCAGAACCTTAAACTTAGCATGGAACTGAACCTTGCTCGGTCGGTAAGTGGGTCAGTTGCCGTCGAGCTATACTACATTTTTCGTTTTTTTTTTTTGTATTCTTCATTTATTCTCTTAGATGCGAACTAAATTAATAGAAACCAATGAGAAAATCCTTCCGTTTTTGGTTTCATGACCATTCTTTTCAATTAAAAGTCCACTATTATATTTTTGATTTAGAATTCATCTCTTTTGGTTACAAAAACTACTGTTCGATAGAAATTTTATTAGTTTGTTGAAAATTTAACTATTTTGCTTTAAAAAGTTTCCCTTTTTTAGTAGTATAGCTGAGCATGGAACTGAACCTTGCTCGGTCGGTAAGTAGGTCAGTTTCCGCCAAGCTATACTACCTTTTTCGTTGTTTTTTTTCGTATTCTTCATTTTTTGCTTAGATGCAAACTAAATTGCTAGAACCCAATAATGAAATCCTACTTTTTTTGGTTCATTGATCATTCTTCTCAATTAAAAGTCCACTATCATATTTTTGATTTAGAATTCATCTCTGTTGGTTACAAAAACTACTGTCCGATGGAAATTTTATTTTTTTGTAGAAAATTTAACTATTTTGTTATAAAAAGTTCCCCTCTTTTAGTAGTATAGCTGAGCATGGAACTGAACCTTGCTCGGTCGGTTAGTGGGTCGGTTGCCGTCGAGCTATACTACATTTTTCGTTTTTTTTTGTATTCTTCATTTATTCTCTTAGATGCGAACTAAATTAATAGAACCCAATGAGAAAATCCTACGGTTTTTGGTGCAATGATCATTCTTCTCAATCAAAAGTCCACGATTATATTTTTAATTTAGAATTCATCTCTTCTGGTTAAAAAAAACTACTGTTCGATAAAAATTTTATTATTTTGTTGAAAATTCAACTATTTTGCTTCAAAAAGTTTCCCTTTTTTAGTAGTATAGCTGAGCATGGAACTGAACCTTGCTCGGTCGGTAGGTAGGTCAGTTTCCGCCAAGCTATACTACCTTTTTCGTTGTTTTTTTTTCGTATTCTTCATTCTTCGCTTAGATGTGAACTAAATTGCTAGACCCCAATAATAAAATCCTACCGTTTTTGGTGTAATGATCATTCTTCTCAATTAAAAGTCCACTATTATATTTTTAATTTAGAATTCATCTCTTCTGGTTAAAAAAAACTACTGTTCGATAAAAATTTTATTATTTGGTTGAAAAATTAACTGTTTTGTTATAAAAAGTTCACCTTTTTTAGTAGTATAGCTATACGGGTATATAGTATAGCTATATCTACCGACAGAGCAAGATTATGGTTCATGCTACTAACAAAGCATGGAGCAAAACCTTAAACTGAGCATGGAACTGAACCTTGCTCGGTCGGTAAGTGGGTCGGTTGCCGTCGAGCTATACTACATTTTTCGTTTTTTTTTTGTATTCTTCATTTATTCTCTTAGATGCGAACTAAATTAATAGAACCCAATGAGAAAATCCTACCGTTTTTGGTTCATTGATCATTCTTCTCAATTAAAAGTCCACTATCATATTTTTGATTTAGAATTCATCTCTGTTGGTTACAAAAACTACTGTTCGATAGAAATTTTATTTTTTTGTTGAAAATTTAACTATTTTGTTATAAAAAGTTCCCCTTTTTTAGTAGTATAGCTGAGCATGAAACTGAACCTTGCTCGGTCGGTAACTGGGTCAGTTGCCTTCGAGCTATACTACATTTTTCGTTTTTTTTTTGTATTCTTCATTTATTCTCTTAGATGCTAACTAAATTAATAGAACCCAATGAGAAAATCCTACCGTTTTTGGTTTCATGATCATTCTTTTCAATTACAAGTCCACTATTATATTTTTGATTCAGAATTCATCTCTTTTGGTTACAAAAACTACTGTTCGATAGAAATTTTATTATTTTGTTGAAAATGTAACTATTTTATTATAAAAAGTTCCCTTTTTTTAGTAGTATAGCTATACGGGTATATAGTATAGCTATACTTACCGACAGAGGAAGATTATGGTTCATGCTACTAACAAAGCATGGAGCAAAACCTTAAACTGACCATGGAACTGAACCTTGCTCGGTCGGTTAGTGGGTCGGTTACCGTCGAGCTATACTACATTTTTCGTTTTTTTTTGTATTCTTCATTTATTCTCTTAGATGCGAACTAAATTAATAGAACCCAATGAGAAAATCCTACCGTTTTTAGTTTAATGACCAATCTTTTCAATTAAAAGTCTACTATTATATTTTTGATTCAGAATTCATCACTTTTGGTTAGAAAAAAACTACGGTTCGGTAGAAATTTTATTATTTTGTTGAAAATTTAACTATTTTGTTTTAAAGTGATCTCTCTTGGTCGAAAATTCAACGGCTTTGTTAAAAATTCGTCTTTTTGGATTAAAATTTCATCTTTAAATAGAAAGCCTTTTTTTGGTTGAAAGTTCATTCCTTTTGATTAAAAAGTCTATTATCATATTTTTCATTCCGATTTTTTTTTTTAATAGAAGATTCGACTATTTGATTGAAAATGTAATTATTGTATCGAAAATTTAACTGTTTTGTTAAAATTTTATATTTTTCAGTGGAAAATACAACTGTTTTGTTGAAAATTCAACTATATAATTTAAAATTCAACTTTTTGACAGATATAACTGATATGTTAGAAAATCATCTTTTTGGTTCAAATTCCACTGTTTTTGGTTGAAGTTTGATCCTTCCTATCTAAAAATTAGGTCATTTGGTTGAAAATTCAACTATTTGGTCAAAAGTGAACTTTTTTTATGAAAATTCAAATTTTTTTTGTAGAAAGTTAATTTTCTTCGCTTGAAAATTTAATAGCTTGGTTGAATTTTTTTTACGCTTGAGAAATCTTTCTTGGTTGAAAATTCAACTACTTTATTGAGAATTTATTTTTTCTGGTTGAATTAAATTTGTTCTGTTTGAAATAATATTATACTAATTATTACATTCAAGTTTAGAATTCAGCTTTTTTCTTAATTTGACCATTTTGTTGGAAATTCAAGTATTTTACCGAAAATTAATTTTTTTTTTTTTTAATTCGACAGTTTGATTGAAATTTTTTTTTTCTTCGAGGATTTAAAAATTTTTTATTTTTCAAATTTCAACTATTTGGTCGAAACATTGTCTTTCTTTTTATCAGTTAAACTGTTTTGAATTAAAAATTAAATAATTTTTGGCTTGAATACTAAATATTACTTATCGTTGAGAATTAATCTTTTTTGTTTGAAAATTCAAGTTTTTGTGGAAAATTTACCTGGTTGCCTTAAAAATGCAACAGTTTGGTAGAATATTTGTTCTTTCAGGATTGAGGATTCTTTTTTGGTTGAAAATTCAACTTTTATTTTGAAAATTGGCCTTTTTTGGTTAAATTCTTCGAGGATTCAAAAATCTTTTATTTTTCAAATTTCAACTATTTTGTTGAAACCTTGTCTTTGTTTTAATCAGTTAAACTGTTTTGAACATAAAATTACATAATTTTTGGCTTGAATACTAAATATTACTTATCGTTGAGAATTAATCTTTTTTGTTTGAAACTTCCAAAATTTGATTAAAAATTCAAGTTTTTGTGGAAAATTTATCTGGCTGCCTTAAAAATTCAACAGTATAGGATAAATTTTGTTCTTTCAGGATTGAGGATTTTTTTTGGATGAAAATTCAACTTCTATATTGAAAATTGGCCTTTTTTTGTTAAATTCAATCCTATTTTATTCAAAATTAAAAAAATGTTTTTGTTTCAATATCAACTATTACATTTTTAGATGAGAATTTAAATTTTTTAGTTGAAAATTCAACTGTTTTATTTAGAGTAATTGGGAAGTGGAACTGCTGTGTAAAAAATTCCTTTCTTTGGTTGAAGATTCATCTCTTGGGTTGAAAATTTGATGTTTTTCTTTTTTAATTAATTTTTTGAACTGAAAATTCAACTATTCCATTTTTTTTTCTTTGAAAAATTTTATTTTTAGTTGAAAATTCTACTATTTGGTAGAAAATGCATGTATTTTGTTGAAAATTTGTATTTTTTGGTAGAAAATTAATCTTCTTTATTAAAAATTTTTTTTTTTGTGTTGAAAATTCATCTATATTGCTAAACAATATTAGCTGTTTGGTTAAAAATTCAACTGTTTCGTAGAAATTTGTCTCTTGGTATGAAAATTAATTTTTTTTTGTTTAATCAAAAATTCAACTATTTTGTAAAAAGTTCATTTTTTTGGGGATGAAAATTTCTCTCTTTCGGTTGAATATTCAAAGATTTTTTTTTAAATCAGCTATTTGGTGAAAATTAACTTCTTTGTTACAAATTTTGTTCAAAAATTAACTTTTTTGTTAAAATTTCATATTTTTGGGTTGAAAATTCAACTTTTTTGGTTGAAAATTCAACTATTTAATAATAATTAATTCAGCATTCTTTGTTAAAAATTGATGTTTTTGTTTAGAAAGTCAACTATTTTGTTGAAAATGCAGTATATTTCTACTTTAAATCTCCAATATATAGTACATAAAATTATTTTAATAAAAATAATTTTTTCCTCTATTATGTCCCACATAAAAATCACCAGATTTCCCCTTTTTTGCGGGAATTTTGGGCTGTGAACTTCAATATTTAAATCTACACTATTTTCAATATAAACTTTGGAAATAGTCCAACTCTTCAGATTTTAAGTTCAAAAATAATTATATAAAGAATGTTAGGTTTGATATTTTTTAATTTATAGCAGAAATTCGCATCCTGAAAAGAAGGAGTAATCTTATACTTATAGCAAAAAAGTGGAATTTATAAATGTGGGAAGAACTTTTTAAAAACGAGAATAATTAGCTTTAACTGAATTTATTGCATCCAGAATTCACAAATTTTAAAGTGGAATAAACTTGGTATTAAATTCTATAATTCTATAATAGTAAATACCTATTCTTACTACTAGAAATTGTTTTAAATTAATAGAAAAATAATTATTTTCAATTAAACTTTTGCTCGTACTTTAATATTTACTTCCTGATCTCAAATTTTACATCCGGGAATTTACATTTCGCAACAGCTTCTTTCAAAAATCCCGTAAAAACGTGCTTCCATGCAGAACACAAATCTTCTAAAAATCCATGTTTTTGAAATTTTTTTCTTACTCTTCTAGTCAATGCATTATCGGGATTAAAATCGTAATAGGGTTTCTTGGTCTTGACTTCCTCTACGTGCGAATCCATTCCCAGATGTGGATATTTTTGCAAAATCTGAAAGTATTCAAAATTATTTTTAAATGGCAAAAAATATTATTTAATTACAGTATAATTTAACTTATAATAATTATTTGATGTAAATATTTCATCGTTCATACCGTGAACTCGAAGGAGAAACTTTCCGGCATGATTATCATCGATCCATTCGCCTTATCCGGATAATTTGACTGATTTTCAAAGTCAATTTTGAAGTCTTGGAATATTTGCAAATTTTTCATAGCGATCTCTGCCGAAATTGAAATACCATTCGTAAGATACTTGACTACAGGCCCTGGTTGAAGATCTAATTCAAAACTTGACACGTCCAATACAAATCCATCCTCAAGGTACAAAAAGCCCACCATTTTGTATCCGAAGAACTCTTCCGTTAGACTGTTTAAAGCAACAAAAATAATTTTAATTTAAATTTGCATCAACTTTGAATTATGTTAATGAAAAAAATTTTACTATAAAAAAAAACGATTTTCAAACTATATGAATTACCATAACCTCAATACTCTTTGATAAAATGTATTGATATTATAAGTGAATCGATTTGTCTCGAACCAAGGAATCTTGTATATAATTGCATCAACTTTGAAGTATGTTGAAGAAAAAAGCTTTACTATAAAAAGCCGTATTTTCAAATATTATGCATTACCATAGCTTCCCTACTCTTTAATAAAATGTATTCATATTATAGGTTCATCGATTCGTCCCGAACCGAAGAATCTTTTATATTCTCGCATCAACTTTGAATTATGCTAATGAAAAAAATTGTACTATAAAAAACCGATTTGCAAAATATATAAATTACTATAACTTTCCCACTCTTTAATGAAATGTATTAATGTTATAAGTCAATCGATTTGTCTGGAACCAAGGAGTCTTTTATATTGTTGCATCAACTTTGAATTATGCTAATGAAAAAAGTTTTACCATAAAAAAACGATTTTTAAAATATATAAATCACCATAACTTCCCTACTCTTTGATAAAATGTATTAATATTTAGGTTAATCGATTCGTTTCGCACCAAGGAATCTTTTATATTCTTGCATCAACTTTGAATTATGTTGAAGAAGAAAGTTTTACTATAAAAACGGATTTTCAAAATATGTGAATCACCATAACTTCCCTACTCTTTAATAAAATGTAATAATATTATAGGTCAATTTATTCATCTCGAACCAAGGAATCTTTTATATTTTTGCATCAACTTTCAATTATGCTAATGAAAAAATTTTTACTATAAAAAAACGATTCTCAAAATATATAAATTACTGTAACTTTCCTACTCTTTAATGAAATGTATTAATGTTATAGGTCAATCTATTTCTCTGGAACCAAGGAATCTTTGATACTGTTGCAACAACTTTGAATTATTATTATTATTATCGATTAGCGATTCGAACTCGAAAGTTCATCGCCTCATCTACCGGAAACCGCCACGCATCTCTATCCTGTGCATCCTCCATCCAGTTTAAGTAATCATGTCCTAGTTCTTTTAGATCATCCCTTACATTTTTCTCGCATCTGTTTCTCGGTCTGCCTAGAGGTCTCTTACCAATCGGTTTCCCTCTTAAAACTTTCGCCACTCTTCTTTTATCGCCCATTCTTGCTACATGCCCCGCCCATCTTAATTTACGCGCTTTCATTAATCTATTAATATTTGCTGACCCGTAGAGAGCGTGCAGCTCATCATTATGCAGTTTCCTCCATTCACCAGTCTCTTCGTCCCTCTTTGGACCATAGATTTTTCTAAGTACTTTATTTTCAAAAACTCGAAACCTATTCTCCTCTCCTTTCGTCAGCGCCCACGTTTCACTCCCGTACATAACGACCGGCATTATTATTGTTTTGTAAATTCTTACTTTCATGTTTCTAGATAGCAATCACGACTTTAGTAGTGTGTTTGCTGCATAATAGCACCCATTGCCAGCGTGCAGCCGCGCTTTGATTTCCGTTCTAATATTATTTTTGCTAGTTATAATAGACCCGAGGTATTTAAACTCGTTAACCCTTTCGAATTTCATATTTCCGGCCATAAGATCCCCGCCTACATTACTTTGTTCGGATCTGACGACGGTCATATATTTTGTCTTCGATTCGCTAACTTCCAAACCAATATCTTTGGCTTTTTTGATCAAGATTTCTGCGTTTTTAGCTACGGTTTCTTTATCATCCCCTAGTAGGTCGAGATCATCCGCATACCCAAGAATTTGTATTATCCCATTGAGGGTGGCACCGGTCGGATTCACTTGTACTTGTCTGACCACGTATTCTAAAACTAAGTTGAAAAGGACGCACGAAAGTGCATCGCCCTGTTTCAAGCCATCGCGGATCGAAAACTCTTCCGATAAACTTCCGTTTGCACGTATTCTACCCCTACTGCCGCTTAAGCAAATTCCGATAAGTCTAACTAATTTTCTTGGTACACCCAAGAACTCTAGGATCCAGTACATTCGTGCGCGTATAATAGAGTCGTAAGCTTTTTTGAAGTCGACAAATAGCTGATGCACTACTTCATTAAATTCCCATTTTTTTTCTGACAGTTGTCTAATTGTAAACATTTGATCGCTTGTAGATCGGTTTCGGCGGAATCCACACTGGTAATCCCCAATGATTTCCTCGGCAAGAGGAGTTAGTCTACTTAAGATTACATTGGACAGGATCTTATAACATGAAGGCACAAGTGAAATTCCCCGATAATTGTTACAGCTCGTTTTATCACCTTTTTTAAAGATAGGAATAATAATAGAGGTATTCCATTCCTCCGGCATGCGTTCTGTTTTCCAAACTGCACGTATTAATTTACAAATTTGCCTTGTCAGGCAAGGGCCTCCATTTTTTATAAGTTATGCCGGTAGATCGTCGATGCCCGCGGCTTTGTTATTTTTTAACTTCTTTATGGCCATTTCTATTTCTATATCAGTAGGATCATCAATTAGTAGATCGGCAGTGTGGATTTCACCGAGACTACCTTCAACGGGGGCTTCGCGTACATTTAATAACTTATCGAAATAGTTTTTCCATAAATTCAGTCTCTCTGTCGCATCGGCTACTAGATTGCCATTTTCGTCCCTCATTACTTCCGTTCTACTTTGAAAGCCTTTCCTTATAAAATTGATTCCCCTGTACATCTCACGCGGGTTATTTTGTTTATTATGCGTTTCTATTGCTAGTATTTTATTCTTTTCGCACTTCCTTTTCTTGGATCTATAAAGCCTATTTGTACTTTTACTAATCGCGAGATACTTCTTATGTGTTTGATCGCACTTATTTTGTAAACTAATTAGTTTGGCCTTCCGTCGTTTTTCAAAGCAAAGTTTGCACTCTTCGTCAAACCATGGTTTGCTTTTGATTACTTTCTTTAAACCTATAGTAAGTTTTGCGGCTGTCTTTATCGCCTTTTTCATATTGCTCCACAGGGTTTCCGAGTCCTCCACGTAATTATCGTTATCGTCTCTCTGTTCTTGGAGAACGTCGAAACTATTAGAAATCTCAACTTGATAATTTAATATTTCTGTTGGTGTTTTAAACTTATCTATATTGAAACGAACTGTTGGCTCTGTGCGGCTTGTTTTCTTACTTAACGCTAGCCTAGATCTTAGTTTTACTATTACGAGAAAATGGTCTGAATTTAAATCCGCTCCCCTATACGATCTTATATCGAGAATGTTTGTATGACGTCTTCTGTCAATTAGAACGTGATCAATCTGATTGTGAGTATTACCATCTGGTGATGTCCAGGTGGCCTTATGTATATTTTTATGCTTGAAATATGTGCTTTTGACAACGAGGTTCTTTGAAGCTGCAAAGTTTATTACTCTGGTTCCATTATCATTACTGACGTCATGCAAACTTCCCGACCCTATTGTAGGCCTATACATCGGTTCTTTTCCAATTTTCGCGTTGAAATCTCCCAATACTATTTTTGCGTCATACATTGAAAACTTGTCAAAAACCTGTTCGATTGTTTCGTAAAAAAGATCCTTAGTATCTTCGTCTTTGTCCTCGGTGGGGCAGTGCACGTTGATCAACACCTGTTTGCTGAAATTACCCTTTAGTACAATGTATGATAACCGATCGTTAATGAATTGCATGTCGATAACCGCTTGCGAAATTCGTTTATTAATGAGAAAACCGGTTCCCAGTCTGTGCCCCTTAGCTCCCCCATAGTGAAAAGTAAAGTTATCCGTAGAAATTGACGCGAAATCGCCCGGCCAGCAGGTTTCTTGAAGTGCTATTAAGTCAGTATGGTATTTGTTTGCTATCTTAATGAGTTCGCTAAATCCGCCAGTATTTAGACTACGCGCGTTCAGAGTTCCCACCCTTAGAAATTTTACTTTTGTTTTTTGTTGTTGCAAGTTAGCCATGGTAGTTTCGTGGAAATCCGCACGTTAGGATCCTATTCCGATCGTAGATGAGTCCACCGTCCCAGAAGTGATGACCCCCATACCTCTCTGGGTCTAAGTATGGGAGCTTTCCGACTTTGACAAGGACCGTGTCAACTTGTCGTCAGACACATTACAGTTTCATCCTCGTATCCTAACATCCCCCTGCAAGGCAGCGCGCCTACTGGCATCAATACCCCTTTGGCCCTGTGCAGGCGAATCATTCCACACATCCCTTGCGGGCAGTGTCATCGCTGCGGTGTCCAATGGGGTAGCAGAATTTTTCCCTTACAAGATTTTTAGTTTTGGTTCGGGTATAGTTTCTAAGTGGATACACGCTGCACCTCGGCTTGCCAGAACCCACCCATTGCGTATGAACGCGAATGGGTGAGTCCTAGGTCCGTAATCGGAGAGCCAAAAAAGAGCAAAAAATTCCCGCCAACTTTGTTTTATGAATATCATTGTTTTTGATGCGTTTTATAAGTAAATGTGAGTTGCGCTACATAAATTTACGTAGAGGGGTAGTTTTTAGGTGTAATTATGGAAGGGGTGAATTTAAAAGTTTTGAATAATAAATAATTTAGAGTTCTGAATCATCTTTACGTTGCCCAAGGTTGTTTTTACACTTTCAGATCATTTTTGGTCACGAGGGGTGG
>CAKNYM010052305.1:258785-284959 GCA_932195095.1 Andricus curvator
CCACAAACATAAAAGCCACAAGCACTGAAACCTACAAACCCCAAACTCACAAATCCATAAACCTAAAACCCCAAACTCACAAACCTCAAACACATAAACCTAAAACCACAAATACACAAGCCCACAAACAGCAAACCCACAAACCTCTAACCCACAAACCTCAAATGCTCAAACTCGTGAACCCACAAACCTCAAACCCAAAAACCTCAAACGCCCAGACCTCAAATCCACAAACTTAAAACCCCCAAGCCCATAAACCTACAAACCTCAAACTCACAAATCCATAAACCCAAAACCTCAAACCCACAAACCTCTAACCAACAAACCTCAAACCCCCAAACCCGTGAACCCACAAACCTCAAACCCTCAAAAGTTATACGTCAAACCCACAAAGCTTAAACCTCAAACCCACAAACCTCAAACCCATAAACCCACAAACCTCAAATCCACACACATAAAACCGCCAAGCCCAGAAATCGACAAAGCTCAAACTCACAAATCCATAAACCTAAAACCCCAAACCAACAAACCTGAAACACATGAACCTAAAACCACAAATCCACAAGCCCACAAACAGCAAAACCACAAACAACAAGCCCACAAACCTCAAACCAACAAACCTCAAACCCCTAAACTCGTAAACCCACAAACCTCAAACCCACGAACCTCAACCCCACAAACCTCAAAGCCACAAATATTAAACCTCAAACCTGTAAACCCACAAACCTCAAACTCAAAAACTTCAAACCCACAAACCTCAAACCCACAAAAATTATACCTCAAACCCACAAACCTCAAACGCATAAACCTAAAACCACAAGTTCACAAACCTCAAACCCGAAAACTTCAAACCCCATGTTCATAAAACTCGACATATAAGTACATAATGTGGAATAGTCCACAAACGCACCAACCATTAGGGTTCCAGGTTTATGGTTTATGGGTTTAGGGTTCATGGGTTTAGGGTTTATGGGTTTAGAGTTAATGGGCTTAGGGTTAATGGATTTAGGGTTTATGAGTTTAGGGTTTATGGGTTCAGGGTTTATGGGTTTTAGGTTTAGGGTTTATAAGTGAAACCGATAAACCATGAGCCCATGAACCCTAAACCCATAAACCCTAAACGCTAAAGGTTGGTGGGTTTGTGGACTATTCTGCATGATGTACTTATATGTCGAGCTTTATGAACATGGGGTTTGATGTTTGTGGGTTTGTGGATTTGTGGTTTTAGGTTTATGTTTTTCAGGTTTGTGGCTTTGAGGTATAATTTTTGTGGGTTTGAGGTTCGTGGGTTTGACGTTTGTGGGTTTGAGGTTTTTGGGTTTGAGGTTTGTGGGTTTACGGGTTTGAGGTTTAATTTTTGTGGGTTTGAGGTTTGTGGGTTCGAGGTTCGTGGGTTTGAGGTTTGTGGGTTTACGGGTTTGGGGGTTTGAGGTTTTTTTATTTGAGGTTTGTTGGTTGGAGGTTTGTGGGTTTGCTGTTTGTGCGCTTGTGGATTTATGATTTATGGTTTTAGGGTTATGTGTTTGAGGCTTGTGAGTTTGGGGTTTTAGGTTTATGGATTTGTGAGTTTGTGAGTTTGAGGTTTGTAGGTTTATGGGCTTGCGGGTTTTATGTTTGTGAGGTTATATGTATATGAGTTTTGTGCGTTTGAGGTTTAATTTGGCATGTTTTGAGGTTTCTGGGTTTACGGGTTTGGGGGTTTCAGGTTTGTGCATTTGAGGTTTTTGGGTTTGAGGTTTGTGGGTTTGAGGTTTGTGGGTTTGAGGTTCGTGGGTTTGAGGTTTGTGGGTTTGAGGTATAAGTTTTGTGGGTTTGTGGTTTGTGCGTTTGAGGTTTGTGGGTTTGAGGTTTGTGGCTTTACGGGTTTGGGGGTTTAGGGTTCATGGGTTTAGGGTTTATGGGTTTAGAGTTAATGGGCTTAGGGTTAATGGGTTTAGGGTTAACGGGTTTAGGGTTTATGGGTTTAGGGTGTATGAGTTTAGGGCTTATGGGTTATGGGTTTAGGGTTTATGGGTTTTAGGTTTAGGGTTTATGGGTAAAACCGATAAACCATGAACCCATGAACCCTAAACCCATAAACCCTAAACCCTAAAGGTTGGTGGGTTTGCGGACTATTCTGCATGATGTACTTATATTTCGAGCTTTATGAACATGGGTTTTGATGTTTGTGGGTTTGAGGTTTGTGGATTTGTGGTTTTAGGTTTATGTTTTTCAGGTTTGTGGGTTTGAGGTATAATTTTTGTGGATTTGAGGTTCGTGGGTTTGAAGTTTATGGGTTTGAGGTTTTTGGGTTTGAGGTTTATGGGTTTACGGGTTTGAGGTTTAATTTTTGTGGGTTTGAGGTTTGTGGGTTTACGGGTTTGGGGCTTTGAGGTTTGTTGGTTTGAGGTTTGTTGGTTGGAGGTTTGTGGGTTTGCTGTTTGTGGGCTTGTGGATTTATGGTTTTAGGTTTATGTGTTTTAGGTTTGTGAGTTTGGGGTTTTAGGTTTATGGATTTGTGAGTTTGAGGATTGTAGGTTTATGTGATTGGGGGTTTTATGTTTGTAAGGTTATATGTATATGAGGTTTGTGCGTTTGAGGTTTAATTTTGTATCTTTTGAGGTTTGTGGGTTTGAGGTTCGTAGGTTTTGTGGGTTTACGGGTTTGAGAGTTTGAGGTTTGTTGGTTTGAGGTTTGTGGGTTTGACATTTGTGGGTTTCCTGTTTGTGGGTTTGTAGATTCGTGTTTTTAGGTTAATGTGTTTCAGGTTTGTGCATTTGAGGTTTTTGGGTTTGAGGTTTGTGGGTTTACGGGTTTTGGGGTTTGAGGTTTGTGGTTTGTGCGTTTGAGGTTTGTGGCTTTACGGGTTTGGGGGTTTGAGCCTCGTGGGTTGAAAGGTTCATGGGTTTGAGGTTTGTGAGTTTGAGGTTTCTGTGTAAAGATATTACCGATTTTATGGTTTTAAAAGTTTCGAAATTTCGTGGTTCAGCTACCTTAGCAAGTTCATATATTTTTAGGTTATTCTATTGCAGAAAACTAAGAAAGTAGCACTGCTACATAAAATTATAATTCGTCACGATTATTCTAAAAGAAAAATTATTAGAATCGGTCAAAAATTGAGCAGTCAGCAGAATTTTGATCAAAATTTTGTAAAAAAAATCACTGTGTGGCGCAAGCCCCATGAAGTTTAACATGTACTTCCCATGAAAAAAGACCTTTTTGTAAATTTTATTCAAAATCGTCAATATTAGATAAATCAAGTTGAAACTCAACGTTTCTCTTCACAATTGGTCGAAAAAAACCCATATGTGAAAAAATGGGTTTTTCTAGTTTTTGGCGCTAATTATGATTTTTTTGCGATTTTCTTTTCAATTCAAATTGTTTCTAATACATGAAATACCACTTAATAATAATAATTAGATGTTTTCATACATTTTTTAAACAATTAATTATTTTTTTAGCAATTTTCTCCTAGAATAGAGAGAGAAAGTCGCTAACAAACATAACTGTTTAAACAATTTATTATCATTGTTAATAATATTCTCTTAGAATAATGCTAGAAATAACGGTTTATTTCTGAAATTTCCAACTTTTTGTCCATTTTTCATTTAAGGTGAGTTAATATTTAATTTGATTTATCAAAAAAAATGTTCAAACAAATTTTCATTCTTTATAGCTATCTTATTTATAATATTAATAGATAGTTGCAGTTTTTTCTGAAATTTTCAAGTTGTTATTCACAAAAATAATTGTTTAAATAATTTATTATTATTGTTAATAATTTCCTCTTCGCTTTTTTTCAAGATTTGTGAATATATTTTCCTGAAATAAAACAGATATTTGAAATATTCCTCAAATTTTCTATATGGATCGTAGTAAATGTAAATTTTCCGTGAGAAATTACTAACAGCCTTTTTCTTTGAATTAATATCGATATTTATTATTTGTTCCTAACTTGCATTACTTATTAACTCACTGCGTAACAATTTGAAAAAAATTAAAATTATTATAAACAGCAGTAAATTGTTTAAACAATTATTTTTGTTAACTTGCTTTAATTATTACTATACTTAGTAAGCGAAAAGTTGACAAAAAGTAAAAAATTACAGAAAAAACTGCAACTATCTAGCATTACTATAGGAGAAAATAGTATATTCAACAAAAAGTTGAATATTTCAGACAAAACAGCAACTTTCTAAAATTATTCAAGGATAATATTATTTAAAATGATAATAAATTGTTTAATCAATTAGTTTTGTTACTTAAACCAATTATTCACCAAGCTCTAATTGAAAATCGGAACAAAAGTGGAATATGTTTCTAAAAGCCGCGACTTTCTATCTCTATTCTAAGAGAAAATTTCGAAAAAAATAATAAATTGTTCAAAAAAATAATATTTATTATCATTAATTATTATTTATAACACAACAAAAATTGAAATAAGCGTCAAAAGCTCGCAAAACCCATTTTTTCACATATGGGGTTTTTTGAAACCCAATAAAACAGACTTATTTGGGAAATATTAAAAAAAAAAGTTGTATTCGTCTTCTATGGCTGATTGTGAAGAGAAATGTTGAGTTTTCACTCGATTCAGCTAATATTGACGATTCTGAATAAAATTTACGAAAACGTCTTTTTTTCTTATGGGAAATATGTGTCAAACTTCATGGGGCATATTATTTTTTTCAAACAAAAAAAAATGTATTCATTTTTCTGTGGATTTGAACTAGTTTCCGGGTGGTATGAATGAAACTTAAAAAAAAATGTTGGACCACCCTATTGAAGAGTCTTCAATTGCGAATATTCAAATTTGAAAAATTTTCCCTGGGAATTTTTCAAAATTGAACTAAATGTTTAAAAAAAAAATCTGCCCGCTGCGAAACATTTTGTTGAATAAAATGTTTTTGTAGCTTGTGTCCTTTTTCCAAAAAGGTTATTTTTTATTCAAAATATATTTTTGCAGCCAGAGTTTATAAAAAATGTGTAGATTTTTTTTTGTTATACAACTTTTCTCTTTTCTTTTTTTTCGTCTATTGTGTCGTTTTTCCAAAAGTTTAATTTTTTTATTTTTAATCTTGTTTTTTACGATTGAAAGAAAATCTACTTGTTCTATCTAAAAATTAATAATAACTTTGTAGATCCATCTTGGGTGAACAACTTTTGTCTATTAATCTTTTTCCGTACCTTGTGTTGTTTCCAAAAAATTTAATTTTTTAAATCTTAAAACTTAAATAATAAAGAATTGCAAATCTTCAAAATTTCAGAATTTTTATTCTAAATCTTAAAAAATTGACTATTCCAAAGAATGTTAAAAATTACATACTTTTAAAATGTATATCTGCAAACTTGAATAATTTGCAATCCTTTTTTCGAAATCAAAGAATTTTCAGTTGTTACTCTTCAAAACTGTAGAAAATTATATTGTAAATCTTAAAAATTGAAGAGTTCTTAATTGTGAATCTTAAAAATTGAAGAATTTTAAGTTACAATTTGTAAAATGAAAGATTATTTCATTGTAAATTTTCCAAATTTAACTATTTCAAAACAAACAAAAAAACACTCAAAATTACATACCTTCGGAAAACACATTTGAAATTGAATAATTTGCAATCCAAAATTATAATAAATTAAGAATTTTTACTCGTCTTGTAAGACTTTGAAATTGTAGAAATTTTAATTGTAAGTTTTTTGAATGACAGGGTTTTTAATTGTTTTAAATTAAATTTTTTTTAATTTTGTAAATTAAAAATTAAAAGTTATGAAAGTTTTGAGCTTGTAATACAAAATTCTGCAATTTCGATGATTTACATTTGAAATTTTCTCAGTTTGAAAGATTTAAAATTAAAAACTGGACTTTTAATTTTCAACATAATTAAAATTAAAGAATTTTTATTTTGCATCTTTCAATTTGAAGAGTTTTCAATTTTATATTTTCAAAATTAAAGAATTTCAAAAATAACATTGTTCAAATTGAAGAATTTATTATTGTAACTCTTTAAAACTGTAGAAATTTTAATAGTAAATTAAAAAAAAAGAGTTAATTACATACTTTTGGAAAAAAAATCTTCAAATCTGAATAATTTGCAATTCTAATATTTTCTAATTTAAGAAATTTCACTTGGAACTCTTCAACATTGCAGCACTATGAACTGTAAATATTTGTTTAACGAGTTTTTAATTTTTTTAATTTACAATTTAAAAATTACGGAAGTTTCAATTTTACCAACGGAAAATTTTGTAATTTTGATGATTTACATTCGAAATGGAATACGTGAATTGTGATCTTCAAAATCATTAAAATTTAGGAATCTTTATATATAGATCGTAAAAATAAAAGAGTTTTCAATTGCAACTTTTCAAAATTGTAGAAATTTGAACGGTAAATTTTTTCAAGTTAAACTTCTTTTGGGAATCTCTCTCTAATCGCATCTCTCTTTTGTGCGGCGATTCGCAATTGTTTTAGAGACTTCGATATCCCCACAACTGCCACAGCTACACACTGATTTTAACAAAATCACATAATTTTGAAAAAAAAAAATTTAAGTTGAACAATTTGCAATTCTAAATTTTCATAAAGAACTATCACTTGTAACTCTTCAAAATTGGAGAAGTTTGAATTGTGAATTTTTTTTAAAGAGTTTTGAATTTTGAAAATTTACAATTAATAACAATGATAGTTTCAATTTTAATAATGAAAAATTCTGTAATTTTGATAGATTTACGTTTGAAATTTTCTCAAATTCAAATATTTAAAATTAAAAACTGGACTTTTAATCTTCAAAATAATTCAAATTGAAGAATTTTTATTTTGTATCTTTCAATTTGAAAAGTTTTCAATTTTATATTTTCAAAATTGAAGAATTTCAAAAATAACATCGTTAAACTTGAAGAATTTGTTATTGTAACTCTTTAAAATTATAGAAATTTTAATGGCAAATTTTTAAAATAAAAGAGTCTTTAATGTAACTCTTTAAAATTGTACAAATTCTTGTTCTAAATCTTAAAAATTGAAGTATTTGAAATTTAAAACGATTCCGAAAAAAAAATTTTAAATTACATAACTTTCGAAAAAAATCTTCAAAGCTGAATAATTTGCAATTCTAATATTTCATAATTTAAGAAATTTCACTTGGAACTCTTTAATATTGTAGAGCTATGAACTGTAAATATTTGTTTAACGAGTTTTTAATTTTTTTAATTTACAATTTAAGAATTACGGAAGTTTCAATTTTACCAATGGAAAATTTTGTAATTTTGATGACTTACATTCGAAATGGAATACGTGAATTGTGATCTTCAAAATCATTAAAATTTAGGAATTTTTATATATAGATCCTAAAAATAAAAAAGCTTTCGATTGCAACTTTTCAAAATTATAGAAATTTGAATGTTAATTTTTTTGAAGTGAAAATTATTTTGAGACTCTTTCTCTAATCGCGTCTCTCTTTTTTGCGGCGATTCGCAATTGTTTTAAAGACTTTGATATCCCCACTACTGCCACGCTTACCAAATCCTGCCTATGTTTGATCTCTCTCACTCTCTCTGTACTCTCTTACTATGGGATCTCCTCAAAACTCATGATGATTCCTCACGAAATTTTTTTAAGTTTATCGATCAAAGTTTCCCTTCTGCGGTGTGGCCCCACTGCTACACACTGGTTTCAACAAAATCACATAATATTGGAAAAAAATCTTCAAAGTTGAACAATTTGCAATTCTAAATTTTCATAAAGAACTATCACTTGTAACTCTTCAAAATTGGAAAAGTTTGAATTGTACATTTTTTTGAAGAGTTTTGAATTTTGAAAATTTACAATAAAAAAAAATGGCATTTACAATTTTAATAATGAAAAATTATGTAATTTTGATGATTTACATTAAAAGTTAAATACGTGACCTTTAAAATCATCATAATTGAGGAATTTTCTTATATAGATCTTCAAAATAGAAGAGTTTTCGATTGTAACTCTTTAAAGTTGTAAAACTTTGGAAAATCTTTAAAATAATTAAAGAATTTTGAATTGCAATTGGTCAAATTTGAGGAATTTTCAATGGTTTATCTTCAAAATTGAGCTATCCAGAAACAACATTTAAAATCATTTACGTTTGGAAAACAAAACTTAAAAATTAAATAATTTGCAATGCTAAATTTTTATCTTTTAAGATTTTTCACTAGTAATTCTTCAAAATAGTGAAAATTGGACATGTAACGTTTTTTGAAGGGTTTTAAATTTTTTAAATTAAAAATGATGCAAGTTTTGTCTTTTACAATATAAAGTTCTACAATTTTGATCAAAAATTATCAAAATGTATTAATTTTTAGTTAAGCATCATTCAAATTAGAGAATTTTTAATAGAAAATGGTTAAAATTGAAGAATTTTAAATTTAAAAACTTCAAAATTGAACTAATGAAAAAAGTTTAAAATAAATTGCTTTTACAATATAAATCTAAAAAACTGAATTTGAATTGTCAGTTTTCAAATTAATGAGTTTTTAATTGTGAATCTTTAAAATTGCAGAACTGTGACTTGTAAATCTTTAAAATTAAAGAGTTTTCAATTGTAAATCTTAAAAATTGTTTATTATCTTTTATGATTTAATTTTGTGAACCATAAAAAAGTGAATATTAAAAAAAAATTTTGATTAGAAATTAATCTTTTCTAGCTGAAAATTGTACTATGTGAATACAAATTAAATTGTTACGTTGAAAATGCAACTATATTGTTAAGAAATCATCTTTTCTGGTCAAGAATCAACTTTTTTGTCGAAAAAGTGGAATTTCTTTGTTGAAAATTCATTTTTTTGGTTGAAGATTCATCTCTGGTAGAAAATTTGAATCTTTAATTTTAGAATATCAATCCTCTTGGTTAAAAAATTACCTTCTGGGTAGAAAATTGAAATTTTTAGTCGAAAATTATTTTTTCTTCAAAGATTCATTATTGCAGTTAAAAATGTATCTGTTTGGTTGAAAATTTAACTATTTTGTTGAAAATTCGCTTTTTCCTTTTTGGTTGGGAATCAATGTTTCTACTAAAAATGTAACTATTCCATTTTCAATTGAAAATTAATCGTTTCTAGTTGAAAATTTGAATATTTGGTTGAAAAAGCATGTATTTTGTTGAGAATTTGTCTTTTCTTGTAGAAAATAAATCTTGTTCGTTGAAAATTCAACTGTTTTATTGAGGACTCAGATATTTTTATGGAAATTTCTTGGTTTTTTTTGGTTGAGAAACAATTTTTTTAAATAACAATGTTATTTAACTTTTAGTTCAAAATCGACGTTTTTTATTGAAAATTTATGTTTTCTAGTTGAAGATTTAAGTATTTTCTTGAAAATTGATCTTTTTTTGATCGAAAATTAATGTTGTAAATTAATCTGTTTTGGTTGAGGATTCAATTATTTTGTTGAAAATTTGTATTTTGGTTGAATTAATCTATTTTTCATTCAAAATTAAAATCTTGTCAACTATTTGGTTGTAAATCAACTTTTTTGTTGAAAATTATTCTTTTCCATATGACATTTGTCTCTTCGGCTGGAAAATTCAACAATTTGGTAAAAAATTGATCCATTCGATTGAAAATGAAATTTTTTTTAAAAATAATATTTTCGGGTTGAAAATTATATTTTGCTGTAAATAATAATTGGTCGTTTCTGCTTAAAAATTCAACATATATTTTGAAAATTTATGTATTTTGTTGAATATTCGTCTTTTTCCGTAGAAAATTAATCATTTTCGTGGAAAATTGTTCATGTTGGTTGAAAATTTAAATATTTACTCGAAAATTCTTTTTTTAAGAGTCACCTCTCTGATACAAAATTCAACTTTTTTTGAAAATTTTTGTCTCTTGTTAAAAATTAATTTTTTATCTGAAAATTTGATTTTTTACTTTTGTAAGAAAATAATCCTTCATAAGTTGAAAATTTTACTACTTAATAGAAAAATCATGCATTTAATTGGAATATCGTATTTTTGGTTAGAAAATTTATCTTGTTTATAGAAAATTCATCTTTTTTTGTTGAGGATTCAACTATTTGCTTGTGAAATAACTTTTTTGTTGAAAATTCCTCAGGTTTTTATAAAATTACTCTCTTTAGCTAGAAAATAAACAATTTGGTAGAAAATTAAACTATACAGTCAAAAATGAAATTTCTTCTTGAAAAATATTTTTTGGTTGAAAATCTTATTTTGCTGTAAATAATTCCCTTTTTTTGCTTAAAAATTCAAAAAAATATGTTGGAAATTTATGTATTTCGTTGAAAATTTATATTGTTTAAAAAAAATGAATCATCTATGTGAAAAATTGATCTTTTTGGTGAAAAATTGAACCGTTTACTTGAAAATTCATTTGTTTTTGTGAAAATTTATACTATTTGGTTAAAACTTAAAGTACTTTGTTAAACATTTTTTTTAAGAGTCATCTCTGTGTTGGAAAATTTACCTTTTTTTTCATTTTTTTTGTCAAAAATTAATTTTTCAACTGAAAGATTAAATATGTTAAAAAAAATTAGCTTTTATAAAATAATGATTGAAAATTCATTCATTTGGTTAAGGTATCATATATATTAAAATTTTTTTTTTTTTTTTTTTGTTTAATCCAGGCAGTTGAAAATTCTTCCGGTTTGTAGAAAATTACCCTGTTTGTCTAGAAAATAAACAATTTGACAGAAAATTAAACTATTTAGTTAAAACTGAAATTTTATCTTGAAACATATTTTTTGCTTGAAAATTCTATTTTGCTGTAAATAATTCGCTTTTTTGCTTAAAAATTCGACAAATATGTGAAAAATTTATCTTTTTCGTGCAAAATTGAACCATTTATTTGAAACTTCATTTGTTTTTGTGAAAATTTCTACTATTTGGTTAAAACTGGAACTACTTTGTGGAACATTTTTTTAAAGAGTCACCTCTGTAATTGAAAATTTAACTTTTTGTTCAATTTTTTCGGTTCAAAATTAATTTTCCACCTGAACAATTAACTATTTTAAAAAATAAAATTAGTCTTTATAAGTTAAAAATTTATCTAATTGCTAGAAAAAACATGTATTTTATTGAAAGTTCATCTTTTTGGTTAGAAAATTAATCTTGTTTATTGAAAATTAATTTTTATCTTCAAGGATTCAACTATTTGGTTGAAAATCCGTATTTTTTGGGTGAATTAACCAGATTGAAAGTTCGTTTTTTTGTTTTTTGAAAACTAACTTTTCAAATAAAGTACTTTACGTTTATATTTTTGGTTTGAAAACTATCTTTAACAGTTGAAAATTCAACAACTTAGTTCAAAATTTGTTTTTCGTAATTAAAAATTTATTCACTTGGTTGAGGTATCATATCTTTTGTTAAAAATTTGTTGTTTTTTTTTCGTTTAATCCAGGCAATTGAAAATTTATCTCTTGGTAGGAAATTCATCCCTTTGGTGGTTAGTGCAACCTTTCGGGTAAAAATTAAATTATTTTTGTTTAAAATTCGTCTTTTGGGATTAAAAATGTATGTTTTTCAAAAAACAAATTTTTTGTTTGGAAATTCAACTATATTGTTGAAAAAAAGTATATTGTTAGAAAAAAAAAATAAAAATTCGACTGGGAATCTGAGAAGTGTACAGTTTTTCATTTTTGTGAAAATCATCCTATATATCCTGTTTTGAGGGAATTTTAGGATACGTTACTTTTCACTGTTTTCTTTTTCTCCTCTTCGCTTCTCCACTTCTTCACTTCTTCTCTTCTTCTTGTCCTCTCTTCTTATCTTCTTCTCTTGTTCTGGTCTTAGGTTTTCTCCTCTTCTCTTCTCCTCTTCTCCTGTTTTCTTCTTTTCCTCGTTTCCTCTTCTCCTCTTCTCCTCTTCTCCTCTTCTCCTCTTCTCCTCTTCTCCTTTTCTCCTCTCCTCTTCTTTTCCTTTTCTCCTCTTCTTCCCTCATTTTCGTATTCTTCTTTCTCTAATATGACTGATGTTGTGTTATAGATAATTACGGATCCGCAAAAGTGGATCATTTTGATTTAAAGTTAATAATCAGAATTACATTAAACAGTTTGATATCGCGGAATTTATTGCTCAGAATATAAAAATAAGAAACACATTTTTATTAATAGATGGTCAAAGTTCGAATGCGATGTTATGCGTCTGAGTGAATAAATACTTAATTAACGTAAAAGGTATAAGATGACATACTTCAGACCAAATAATAAATAAATATATATATATATATAATAATTAATTAAAATAATTTGGTCTGGAGTATGTCATCTTATACCTTCTAAGTTAATTAAATAAAAAACACATTATAAGCGCGCGTATCCAGTTTCAAATAAAATTGAATAAACGGAAGAAGTCCAGAACCAAATTTTGAGAATGATGATTGAAAATCGTGAGTTCTCGTACAAATTCCCTAGAATGAGTCTTAGGAAGTTGTAATTTTTTCCTAGAATGTTCCCTTTATTTTAATATTTTTATTTTTAAAACTCGTCCTAGTGATTGTTACGCTTGACAAAATACAGCTCGTAATTCGTTAGTCTGCTGACGACGTTTTAGCGCTAGAGCACGACGCTGAGTCGAATAAAAAGCGAGCTCGGTTATGCAAAAGTGAGAAATTATGCAAAGTATGCTAAGGTTTGACGTGATGAGGGTATCTGGCTGTCTGTTGAAGGTGAGGACAGGAAGGAGTGGCCCGAAGTTTTAAGCAAGGAAGGGGCTGGATTTGAAGACTTGATGGTTTAGGGGTTTGGGGGTTGGGGTTTGGGTGGTTGGGGGTTGAAACGTGTCGATAGAATCGCTCAAGAAAGCTCCCAGGATCAACGATGTTTTTGCGCTTTTAACTCTTACATATAACCTTTTAGCCACCGACCTCGCCAACTTTCACTTCGGATTCGATCTGAATTCTGAACCTAATTTCTCATCGCGTTTCTGCTCGAATTTTAAGCGAAATCCTACTTACGAATCTCATGAATGGGGAATTAAGATTCACCGGATGAGAGCAGATGAGGGGATGGATGAGGGAAGAGGACCCTTGTTTACGAAAGAAGTCGATAAAAGTCGTTAGGTTGCATTGTAAGGGCGAAATATATTAATTGAATCCCCAAATCTGTTATGCAATCAGATTTACTGTATAAAGGGGAAAGTTCGAAAATAATAAATATAGAACTGACAAGCAGGGCGGAGTGAAAATGCTGAAATTAATTGAATCGTTTTTAAATTAAAACAAATTTTGTTATTGATTCGAAATTTCTGGCGAATGTGAAAGGTGACAGAAAATTTTTGATCTTATGCGCTATCAAAAAGCTCCTTCATTGAGATATATTTCGAAACATTTTCATAAAAATGAAGACAAGAAAAATTATTTGCTTCATCCGATAGCAAGTATCATCAGTTTCATTTTTTTTTTGGTCTAAAGTATATAAAAAACATCTATGATCGGTTCCTAAGCAGGAGATAGATAACAAGATTAGATATGTAAGATGTAGAAAAAATCCTACTTTTTAAAAAGACCAGGAAAATTGGTAAAAGAATATAAAAAGGAGGTTGAAATTCCATTATGGTGATTCTCCTAGGTTTTATGGTCTTGCCAAAACTGATAAGCTAAATATACCAATAAGCCCAGTTATTGCTTTCTATGATGCTCCACATTAAATTTTTTTTTAAATTTTCAGCTAAACCTGTTGAAAATTTTGCAGTAAAAACATAATTTGTTATTAAAGGTAGCTGGCATTTTAAAAATAGAATTAATAATGAATGTATTTTTTGCGGTATAAGATAAATAATGTTTGGTAAGGCCTATTCCGCTTCTTTTGATGTTAAAAAAATTTGTTTATAATAAAAAAAATGTTGCCAACATGTTTAAACCTGTAATTTGAGGTCCTTTTCAAGGCTTATTCTAGAAGGTAAAAAAATGTTTCAAAAAAATTATAAAATGGAGAGTATTCAATCTATATGTGTATATATATATATATATATATATATATATATATATAAATAAATATAAATTGTCGCTGTTTACCTAAATTATAGAAAGAAAAGAAAAACCGCTGAAGACTATGTTGAGTTTTTGAGTAACTTTTACATTTTTTTCTCTCTTGTAAAATTGTTAAAAGTTTAAAATAAAGTGAAAATTGCAAAAAATTGATAACGTATCATTTACGGTATAACCTTATGTTGTTTTTAGTAATTGAGTAAAAGTTTTATAAATTTACAGGAAAAATTCGTTGAGATTATGTAATTATTAAACTGCATTTTGTAATAAATTGTGGTTGACGAATTTTAGTCGAAAGAAAAACTTATGATAGTTATAACAATACTAATATACAATAGCCGATTCAGAGGATATGTTATGCATGGTTATATGTATGTGACTGAAGAAAGACCGCGTAAAATTCAAATTAAGTTGTGTTTATATTTTTATTTTGGAATGTGAATATTGGAAATAAGTTTATTGTATCATTTCCAAAAGATTGCGTTTGTCTAAATTTCGTTCAGATTCAAGAATTAAAACATTATTAATATCAAAATCGAAAATATGTGAGTACTTATAAGCATGTTTTGCTAAAGCTTTATTTTTCTGATTATTATCAATTGATCTTTCATGTTCTCTATTTCTCAGATATAATGATCTACTAGTTTGGCCAATATAGTTTTTTTTTACAATTTTTACAAGTATGTCTGTATACACTGTTGCATTTTTTTCCTTCTTGTATTTTATTTTTAGTACTTTGAAATAATATTTTATTGAATTTTTCTTCAGCTGAAAAAACTAATTGGATGTTACATTTTTTGAAAATTCTAAAAAGACATTCGTCATAAACTGCAATATATGGTAAAACTATTAATTTTTTGTTATTGTCTGAATTTAGGTTTAAATTGTTATTAAATTGTATATTTTGATTAATCTTTTTGATTTTCTCATAACTTTCAGCGATTTTAGTTGTTAACAATTCTAGTTGATAACCATTTTTTAAAAGAGTGTTTTGTACTAAATCAAGGTTTTCCTTATGGTATCTTGCATCAGCTAATTTGATAGCTCTGTCTACTAATCCGTCAATTCTATGGTAAATTTTTATTTGTGATCTGCTTGGTTAAATCTTTGTAAAATATTGTTAATTTTGTCTTTTGGAATACATTAAAGAGTGTCGTCGATGTACCTAAAATAAAACATAATAGGATATTTAACTGATTTTAAGAATTTGTGTTCAATATTTTCCATAAGTAAGTTAGCTAGAGCTGCTGATATGGGTGACCCCATTGGTAGGCCGTAAATTTGTTGATAATATTTATCATTGAATTGGCAATAAGATGATTCTAGACACATTTTTGAAGCTTTATCAAAATCCTTTTTGTTAAGAACAGTGTGTTGTTCAAGATCTTTCCATCTTTTCATAACGGTACTTCTAATTAAATTCCAAGATATGTTAGTGTACATAGAAACAATATCGAGAGAGACGACGCGACACGGTATTATCATTTGGAATAAAAATTTCGTCTATTTTATTTTCAAAATCCCAACTATATTTTATGTGGTTATTAGTATGTCCAACAATTTTTTGCAAAGACTTTGATAAAACTTTTGACAGATTATACAAAGGCGAACCTGGGAAAGATGTAATTGGTCTGAGCGGATAATTGTCTTTATGAAGATTTGGTAGTCCATAAAATCGTGAAGCTGTACCATTAGTACAATGAAGATAGCCGTAAGTGTTATCATTTATTACGCAATTGTTTTTGAAACTAGTTAAAAGTTCTGTTAATTTATTTTGAAATTTATTTGTAGGATCTTTTTTTAATATCTTGTATGTTGAATAATCGTTTAATAATTGTAGAGCTTTATTTTTGTAATCAGTTTTACTCAATATGACACTTTTGTTTCTTTCATCAGCTGAGGTTATTATGATATCATCATTATTTTTTATAAATTCTTTTGTTTTGTTAAATTTTAGACGTAAAGTATAATTATTGACAGTAAAATTGTTAATATTATATATCAAATTTTGAGTCCAGTAAACAATATCACTTCTTACCATATTTCTGATATCTGGTGTTATGTTTTCCATATTGTATTTAACATTAGTTATTAACTTTGCAATAGGAAAATTTTTCTTATTATATGGTAGAGCGAAATTTCCGCCCAGACTAATTATTTCTTTTACATCATTTGGTATATTTTTATCAGATAAGTTAACGATCCAATTTTTGGAGTCTGTAGTTATTTTTGTATTTTGTTGACATCTTAAGTTTTAAATTTTATTTAGTGACATGGTAATTAATTTTTTAACAAAATTGTTGATATTTGCTGTAGTGTTTACTAGAAGCTTATAAAAGAAATCATCTGAGAAATTCATTCATGTATCCATTTTATAATTTTTTTGACACATGTATTTTTCCTTCTAGAATAAGCCTTGAAAAGTACCTGAAATTACAGGTTGAAACATGTCAGCAAAAATTTTTTCATAATAAAAAAAAATTTTCAACATCAAAAGAAGCGGAATAGGCCTTAACGAACATGATCGGGCAAATGTTTAAATATTCTCCAATACTCTGATATTAAATATAAAGTTAGTGTCATCAATAAAATGATTGATAGTTGTTATGTTATCAGATATCAGATTTACAAAAGCAAATATGCAGATATTAAAAAATACTGTGGAGATTAATAATTATTTATATTCTTTTGTCGATAAATATGTCAGTAAACGATTGGATCTCATTAAATTCAATAACTCTAATCATTTGGCCCCTATTAGACAAAGGAAAAATTTCTTCTATCTTCATAGACTTTGTTCTTCCATTTACTGATGAATTTCGTCAAAATTAAAAAATTCTGTTTATACAATTTAAGATAACTCCAATGATTCAATCCCAGAAAGACATTTTTGATTGTTTCGATAACTTAATAGATCCTATTAAAATATAATAAAACACATATTAATTTAATTAACTGTTCGGATTGCGATAGCTGTTATATTGGTAATTCTAAAAGATATTTTCATGTTCGTAATAGCGAACATAAAAATCATTGTAAACATGGTAATCGTGAAATTGATGGTGCTTGATATTGGATTAAATAAAACATTTTTTGTATTTTTATTTTTCAAGTATGTTATTATTTACCAATTTGATATGAAATCGGGCAGTCTGACTATGAATCTCACGAAATTACTTGTGGCTAAAATATATGGTTTTCCGAAGCAAACAATGAGATACGTATTTTTTTATCGGCAAAAATTTTTTTCATCAACTTAAGGCAAAAAAAATCTAAAGTTATTGGATGCAAATTATTCTTGGAACCTTCCTTAAGAGGGGACTAAACTTCGCAAAAAGTACTTTTTTTTTATTTTTTCGAAAATCGAGCTGTGTAATGGGAAATTAGCTTGACTTATGATCCACAATTTTCAGTTTGCTATTCTTATATCTTAAAAGCATTGAAGTAATGCGAACTGATAAGAAAATTCAACTATTTTTGTTTAAAAGTTCATTATTTTCTGCTGAAAAGTCTACTATAAAATTCTTGGTTAAGAATTCATTTTTGTTGTTGAAAGTTTAAAGCCAAAAAGCCGAATTTTCGCTCGACAAACAAAAAAGATTTTAGAGTAAAAAAACAAACAAAAATGGTAATCAAGTTATTGATTCAATTTTGAATCAAATAATAGAACTTTTAACAAACAAGAATTAATTCTTGACCATAAATTTTATACTAGATTTTTCAACAGAGAATAATAAACTCACAACCAAAAATAGTTGGATTTTCTTATCAGTTCGCATTACTTCGAAATTTTTTAAATATTAGGATAGAAAACTGTATATTGTGGTTCGAAAGTCAAGTTAATTTTCCATTAGACATCTCGATTTTCGAATAAATTAAAAAAATAAGTACTTGTTATTAACTTTCTGTAAAGTAAAGTTTGGTCACCTCTTACGGAAAGTTCAATAAAAAATTGGCACCTGATAACTTTTAATTTTATCCCACTTCCCCCTAACCCCTTGTATTGTGCTCTGAATATGCTTCAAAAATGCAAAAATAGTCATTTTATGTAAATTGCATGCTAAAAATGGTATTTTTAGAAATGTTTTCTAAATTAATTATCCACATGGACAAGTGCCTAAGAATGGCCCTCATCAACGAAGAAGGTGTGGATCTCGGGACAGTGAGGGTACGTGGGTTAGCGTTCGCAAATGATAAGGTTGTTATGGCAGAGTCAATCGAAGACTTGCAAAGAATGTTCAGAAAACTAAATACAAGTATGAAGAAGATAGGCCTCAAAAATACCGCAAAAAAAATTAAGGTCTTGGAAGAAACTGCAAAAGATATTACAATTAGTAGTATTTGGTGTAGAAAAATATTTTGTCAGTGTCAGAGGTTTCGGGAACATTCTAGAAAAAAATTCATAATGAATACTTGATATGTAAGCAAACTGTTGAATTCTTTCGCTACTATATGTATTTTTGTTTTTGAGAAACTTCGACTAAAAATATTTGAATGTCTGTCAAAATTTGAATTTCACACAAAAAATGGTGAAAAAAATTTATTAAATGTACTTTCAAACGATCTTAAATTTGAGCCAAGGTTGATTAAAATTTGTCGAAAACTATCCGAGATATACGCAAAAAACTGGAAAACCATAAACGTGACCTTGGCAGGTCATCTTCAAGGTTGATAGGGCTCAAGGGCACTTTTCACATACTTATCCGGCTAGGTCCTTTGTACAAATCACTAAAATTGCAATTTAAAATCCCTTAAATGTTGAAGCAAGGAACTCGACATTTTCTAACAATCAAAATAACGGAATTTCTTTTATCATACGTTTTAGGTTAGAAAACAATTTACCATAAACGTTGGACACTTATGCTAACAAGAAAAGTAGTTGAATTTATTTTTAGATTGTTTGAACATTTGTAAAAATTTAAGCAAGCAAAATCGTTATTTCCTAAAAATCAAAATTACGGAAGATATTTTTATGGTGCTATTATGATCTTTGGAGGGATTGTGGAAAGAAAGTAGTTGAATTTATTTTCAATGATGTTCTAACATCCCTTAAATATTCAAGCCAGGAAATCACATTGATTAAAAACCAATATGAGGGGTGATTCTTTTATTATATTACTGAGGCCGAAAAAATTCACAATAAACGCAGGAAAGATATCCTAGAGGGACAGTCGCTTGATTTATTTTTAGGGTTGTTTTAACATCTAAAAACATTCAAGCAAGGAAATCGACATTCCCTAGCAACCAAAATCATGGAAGAGTTTTTAAATATACTATTGGGGTGGGGAACCAATTTAAAATAAATTCAAGAAAGATTACCTATCAGAAAAAAGTCATTGATTTTCTTTTGTGGGCTGTTTAAACATTCCTCAAAGATTCAAGGATGGAAATCGACATTTCCTCACTACCGAAATTACGGGAGATTTTTCAAATATACTATTGGGGACGAAAATGACTCAATAACAATTGTAGAATTTTTTCTACAATTTCCGCGGAGAAAGTCGTTTAATTTATTTAAGGGTTTTAACATCCCTTAATGGTTCTAAGTCAATACCAACCCCAACGGTACGATCAAAAAGTCTACCGTCATTTTGCTTTCTAGGATATTCAAAAAAATGTTTCCTAATTTTTTGAGAGATTTTCAAATAACCTTCAAATTTAATCCAACGACTCTTCCTCCTTGGATGTGTTTACTACGTATACTAAGAATTATTTTCCAACCTCTATAGTATTATCAAAAGATCTCCCGTAATCTTGTCTGTTAGAAAATGTCAATTTCCATTACGAAATTTTTAAAGAACTGTTAAAAAAAGACACTAAATCATTTAATCGTTCTCTTCTTCTAGGAAATGTTTCCCACAATAATTTTAAAGACTTTAGAGACTTTTTCTTCCTCATAGAGGAAACTTTGTAATGGTAACATTTTCCAAAATTTTTAAATTTATTTAATTAAACCTTCCTCAATTTAAAAATGTATAATACAATTTTCTAAGCAATTGTCCGGATGTTTGTGTGGATGTGTGTGTGTGGATGGCACACTTTTTTGTGAACACGATAGCTTGAAAACGGCTATTCAAAGTTGATGCAAGAATATAGAAGATTCATTGGTTCGAGACAAATCGATTGACCTATAATATCAATACATTTTATTAAAGAGTAGGAAAGTTATGGTAATTTATATAGTATTAAAATCAGGTTTTTATGGTAAAACTTTTTTCATGAATATAATTCAAACTTGATGCAAGCACATAAGAGATGTGTTGATTCGACACGAATCGATTGACTTATAATATTAATACATTTCATTAAAGAGTAGGGAAGTTATGGTAATTTATATATTTGGAAAATCGGTTTTTTATAGTAAAACTTTTTGCATTAGCATAATTTAAAGTTGATGCAAGAATATAAAAGATTCATTTTCTCGACACAAATCGATTGACCTATAATATTAATACATTCATTAAAGAGTAGAGAAGTTATGGTAATTTATATATTTTGAAAATCGGGTTTTTAAAGTAAAATTTTTTTGAATCACGTAACTCAAAGTTGATGCAACAACATGAAAGATGTGTTCATTCGAGACGAATCGATTGACCTATAATATTAATACATTTTATTGGAGAGTAAGGAAGCTATGGTAATGCATAATATATTTTGAAAATACGGTTTTGTATAGTAAAACTTTTTTCTTCAATATAACTCAAAGTTGATGCAAGCATACAACAGATTCCTTGGTTCGAGACGAATCGATTGACCTAAAATTATAATACATGTTATTAAAGAGTAGGGAAGTATAGTAATTTATGTATTCATAAAATCGATTTTGATAGTAAAAATGTTATCATTCTCATAATTTAAAGTTGATGCCAGAAATGATTCGAGGCAAATCGATTGATCTATCATATTAATACACTTTATTGAAGATTAAGGAAGTCATACTCATTTATAATATTTGATTTGAATCATCTGTTTCGAACAGAAAAAGTTTTTTCATCGACATAATTCAAAGTTGACGCATGAATAGAAAATACGTATTCATTATTTTTTTTTCAAACAATTTTGGACACGAATGGAATGTCTGTTCAGCTTCAAACGTAGAAAATCAACAAGAACGATTTTTTCTCGAAAAAGTATTATGGAATTCATTTTTTTATAAATGTGTAAACATCATTCATACAAATTGATGAATATTTTTCCATTCTCTAAAAAAATGTACATTTTTCATTTTAGGCGCAAAAAAACTTGTCAATCAATCAAATATATTTGCAATTAAATCTATCGTAACTAAGTTACGTTACACGTTACTTGTTGAAATGTGAACGATGGAAAAAAAAATTTGGAAAAAAATGTTGCAGAAGTTAGGGAGTTTCTATAACTTCAAATATCTGTCAAGCAGAATAAATGTCAAATTTCTCAATTTAAATGTGAAATTATTTTATTCAGTTTATAAAAGATTCTAGGTTAGAAATTTTACAAGTTTAAGATTTGGCCAGGGAAAATGAAATATTGATTTGCCTTGTATTTATATTTTTATTTGTTTTTTTTTGCAGTTGCTTCTTCCTGAAGATTCTCTTTTTAGTTATAAATATTATTATTATTAGCTATTTTCGTAGACAATTTACTTTCCGTTTAAAATTTATAATTCGCTGTTGAAAAGTAAACTGAAATGTTTTTTAGATGAAAATTCAACTATTTTCTTCAAAATTTTATTGTTTTCAATTTAAAAATTCATCTATTTTATTGAAGATTGCATCTTTATTGGATAAGACTGCCACCGTTTATTCGAAAATTCAACTATTTTGTTGAAAATTATTCTTTTTGGGTTGAAAATACAAGAATTTTCTCAGAAAATTTACTTCTTATTTGAAACTCATATTTTGATGTTGAAAAGTCAAAATGAAATATTTTTCGGGTGAAAATTCGAACTTTTTTTTCTTGAAAATTTGATCTTTTTATTTGAAATTCATATATTTTAGTAGGCACTGCATCTCTATTGGATAAGACTGCCACTATTTAATTGAAAATTCCACAATTTTGTTGAAAAATCATTATTTTTTCTCGAAAATTCAACTAATTTGTTCAAAATTCGTTTTTTGGGTTGAAAATTCAAGAATCTTCGTAGAAAATTTCCTTTTTATTTGAAACTCATATTTTGAGGCTGAAAGGTCAAACTAAAATTTGTTTTGGATGAAAATTTAACTATTTTTTTTTTTAAATTGGTCTTTTAATTTGAAAATTCATCTATTAGAGTAGAAATTGAATCTTTTCGGATAAGACTGGAAGTTTTAAACTGAAAATTCAACAATTTTAATAAAAAGTCATCCTTTTTGGTCGCAAATTAGACTGTTGTCGAAAATTCAACTATTTCGCAGAAAATTTAATTGTTCAAAATTAATATTTGGTGTTGAAAAGTCAAATGAAATCTTGTTTGGATGAAAATTCAACAATTTATTTGAATTTTTTTTTATTTGAAAATTCATTTATTTTAGTAGAAATTACATCTTTCTTGGAAAAATGCATTTTTTTTTGCTGAAAATACAACAAATTTGTAAAAGTCATCCGTTTTGGGTGAAAATTCAATTATTTTGTCTTGAAAATTGGTATTTTTAATTTGAAATTCATATATTTTAGTAGAAACTGCATCTTCGTTGGATAAGACTGCCATGATTTAATTGAAAATTCCACAATTTTGTTGAAAAATTATTATTTTTGGTTAAAAAGTCAACTAATTTGTTAAAATTATTTTTTTTGGGTTAACAATTCAAGAATCTTCTTAGAAAATTTATTTATTATTTGAAACTCATATTTTGAGGTTGAAAGGTCAAACTGAAATCTTTTTTGGATCAAAATTCAACTATTTTTTCTGAAAATTGGTCTTTCAATTTGAGAATTTATCTATTTCAGTAGAAATCGAATCTTTTCGGATAAGACTGCAACTCTTTAATCGAAAATTCAATAATTTTATTAAAAAGTCATCCTTTTTGGTCGCAAATTTAACTGTTGTTGAAAATTCAACTATTTCGTAGAAAATGTACTTTTTGTTTAAAATTCATATTTGGCGTTGAAAAGTCAACTGCAATCTTTTTTGGATGAAAATTCAACAATTTTTTCAATTTTTTTTTTTATTTAAAAATTCATTTATTTTAGTAGAAATTACATATTTCTTGGATAAAAATGCATTTATTTTGATGAAAATTCAAGAAGTACAAGTCATCCTTTTTGGGTGAAAATTCAACTTTTCTGTTGAAAATTCGTCTTTTTGGGCTGAATATTCAAGTATCTTCGTAGAAAAATTTCTTCTTGATTAAAATTCATATTTTAGTGTAGAAAAGTCAACTAAAATCTTTCTTGGATGAAAATTCAAATTTTTGTGTGGAAAATTTGTCTTTTTTATTTTAAAATTCATCTGTTTTAGTAGAAATTTCATCTTTCTTGGATAAAAATGCAGCTGTTTGGTTGAAAATTAATCTTCTTTGTTTGAGTATTCAACGTTTCAATTTTATTTCAATTGTTTGAAAATTTTTATTGAACCACTTTTTGAAGAAATTCTTTTTTTTGAAGATTCATATTTTTAGTTTAAAATTCATCTCTTTGGTTGAATGTTCAATTATTTTGTTGAAAATTGATGTTTTTTCATTGAAAATTCAACTGCGCGGGTGAAAGTGGAACGACTTTGTTGAATTTTTTTTTTTTTTTTTTTTTTTTTTTTTTAATTAAGGGTTACCTCTCTGTTTAAAAATTTAACCTATTTCGTTTAAAACCATTTTTTTTGCTGAAAATTTTTTTTATCTCGTTGAAAATTGAATATTTATGCAGAAAATTCGTATTTGGCTTGAAGGTTCAACAATTTAGGTGAACTTCTTTTTCTTTCTTGACTGAAAAATCTTCATTTGTTGAAAATTCGTGTTTCTGGTTTTAAAATTCTTTTTTTTTTCAAATAAAATTTCATCTTTTTGGGTAAAATATCAACTATTACACGTTTTCGTTGAGACTGCAACCTTTTAGGTTGCAAATTAAATTATTTTGTTACAAATTTAATTACTTTGTTGAAAATTTAAGTATTTTGTTAATCTGTCATATTTTAAGGTACAATAATTTTCTTTTTTGAATAAATAAATTTGAAAGTTTGAAATTTGTATTTGAAATAATGTTTTATGTCGTTTATAAAAGGTCTTATGTTAAAAAATATTACAAGATTAATATGCTGGTATTTGAATGTTAATGGTCAGTGAAAATAAAAAATTGGTCAAGGAAAAATCATAGAATTTTTAAAATAAATTTTTCACTCTACAAAGCATGTATTATCTTGAATATAAATTTTTTTATTAGTTCCAAGTCCCACAAATTATTTTTGGAAACTATAATTTACGTACAGTAAGAGGAGGGAGGGGGGGGGGTAGAAATATTTTTTACGTCTCGTTACAGGGGAAGGGAGGATCTCTAATTTTTAGTGTAGTTGTTCGCGTCTTCGAGACACATCGGTCGACCTATCGTTCAACTTTTTATGACCCACCAGTTCCGATTTGAGAATTTTCAAAAAAATTGTTTATTCTCTTTATATAAGAAAAATTTTGTCTCATATCAATAATACTAGAGTAGTGTATCTAAAATGTTTGTTCGCGTCTCCGAGACGCATCGATCGACCTATTGCTGAACCTTTCAGGACCCACCGGTACCGGTTTAAGAAGTTTAAAAAAAATTGGGAATCCTCTTTTTATAAGAAAAATTTTGTCTTATATTAGGAACACTACTGTATTGTATCTGAGATTTTTGTTCGCGTCTTCGAGACATGTCTTAAGAATAATTAAAAACAGCGAAATGAAAATATTACGCGAGACGGCAAAGTTTGTTATTGAAACTAAACGAAATTTTTTCCAATTAACTGACTAAACTTATCGAGCATGACTCGGTAAAATTTGGAGGAAACTGCCGATTTATATATTTCGGTTTCCGCGAGTATTGCACGAAGCAGGGATATTAGTTTGGGCAGTTTCTTCCAGAGTTTGGTCACAAGAGGACCGAAGGCGTTGCCAGTTGCAGCAGAGGCCGTTTGTAATTTTCCGCTCGATGTAGCATAAGCTTCCTGGCATGATTCAGGATTCAGGATACTTTTGCCTGTTTGTCGAAGCTGGCCAAAAGGATTTCATTACGTTTTCGATAGCCAGCAGTTTAAATATTTTGCATCCAATTTTTTTTCTTCGATTTTCTTCTCTCCACTTTCTACCAATTTTATCAATTTCAACGATACTTGTGTACCTAGTCTCTGCCTCATGGATGGAAATATGTTTCACTGAAAATTGATGCTTCTAGAAAAACGAGAATTTTTATTTTCATACTTTTCAGAGCAAAAAGTTCTCAGCGGAAATTAAAATTTGGGAAAACAGAATGAACAGATACAGGGTTCGATCGTAATCACTTCAAAGATCAACTAGCTGTGAATTCGATCTCGAGTGTTTCCACACTGTTTGTATTTATAATTATGTGGTGCTCATTTCACGAGCACTTTTCTTCCCGTTAGAAAATGTATTCGCTTCCTCATAAAGGAAGCATTAGTGATTTTTTTTTAATAATAGACAAACCAATGTCTTCATTTTTACCAATTTAAAAATAGAAATTTACAAAGAATACAAAGCTTTATGATTTCTTTACCAAAATTGTCAGAATTATTCTATTTGAAAATTTAAGATGAACAAGTCTCCTATTCCTGCGTCAACCTTGAATTATGTCGATGAAAACAGTTGTTCTCTTTAAAACAGATGTTTTAAGTATTATAAATGAGCATAACTTCCTTAATCTTCAATAACCTGTATCGATATTATAGATCGATCCATTTGCCTCAATTCAAGGAATCTTTTCCGTTCTTGCGTCAAATCTGAATTACGTTAGTGAGAAAAGTTGTACTATAAAAAATCGTGTTTTCAAATATTATGCATTACCATATCTTCCTTACTCTTCAATAAAATGTATCAATATTATAGGTCAATCGATTCGTCTCGAACCAAGAAATCTTTCATATTCTTGCATCAACTTTGAACTATGTTAATGAAAAACGTTTAACTATAAAAAACCGATTTTTCGAATATTATGTATTACAATAGCTTCCTTAATGTCCAATAAAATGTATCAAATGTTCAATCAATTCGTCTCGAATCAACGCATCTTTTCTATTGTCGCATCAGCTTAAAATTTTGAGAATGAGAAAATTTTTACTATAAAAATCGATTTAGAAAATATAT
>CAKNYM010052305.1:285059-299974 GCA_932195095.1 Andricus curvator
TATATATATATATATATATATATATATATATATATATATATGACCATAATATCTCTACTCTTCAATAAAATGTATTAATATCGTCAGTCAATCGATTCGCCTTGAACCAAGGAATCTTTTTATATTCTTGCATCAACTTTGAATTATAGAAATGAAAAAAGTTCAACTACAAAAAACCGATTTTTCAAATATTATTCATTACCATATCTTCCTTACTGTTCTTTGGAATGGATCAATATTATAGATCAATCGATTCGTATTGAATCATTACATCTTTTCTATTCTCGCATCAACTTTAAATTATAAGAATGACAAAAGTTTCACTATAAAAATCGATTTTTAATGTAATATAACTAATCATAACTTCTTTACTCTTTAATAACATGTATTAATATTATAAGGCAATCTATTCGTCTCGAAAAAAGAATGTTTTTATTCTTGTATCAACTTTGAATTATGTTAGAAAAAAGTTTTACTACAAAAAATCATTTTTTGAAATATTATGCATTACTATAGCTTCCTTACTCTTCAATAAAATGTATCAATATTATAGGTCAATCGATTCGTCTCTCGAATCAACACATCTTTTCTATTCTCGCATCAACTTTGAATTTTGAGATTGAGAACATTTTTACTATAAAAATCGAGTTTGAAAATATATATATTACCATAACTTCTCTACCCTTTGATAAAATGTATTAATATTGTAGGTCAATTGATTCGTGCCGAATCAAGGAATCTTTTTTATTCCTGCATCAACTTTGAATTATGTTGAAAAAAAAGTTTTACTACAAAAAACCGTATTTTCAATTATTATGCATTACCATAGCTTCCTTATTCTTCAATAAAATGTGTCAATATTGAGGGTCAATCGAGTCGTCTCGAATCACCACATTTTTCCTATTCTCGCATCAACTTTAATTTATGTGAATGACAAAAGTTGTACTATAAAAATTGATTTTGAATATAATATAAATGACGATAACTTCCTCACTCTTTGATGAAATTTATAAATATTATAGGTCAATCGATTCGTCTCGAATCAACACATCTTTTATATGCTCGCATCAACTTTAAATTATGAGAATGACAAAAATTTCACTTTAAAAATCGATTTTCAATATAATATAAATGACGATAACTTCCTCACTCTTTATTGAGGTGTATGCATATTATAGGTCAATCGATTCGTGTCGAAACGAGGAATCTTTTGAATTCTTGCATCAACTTTGAATTATGTTGAAGAAACAAGTTTTAATATAAAAAACCGTATTTTACAATATTATGAATTACCGTAGCTTTCTCACACTTCAATAAAATATATTAATATCATAGGTCAATCGATTCGTCTCGAATCAGCACATCTTTTCTATCATGGCTTCAACTTTGAATTATGAGAATGAAAAAATTTTTACTATAAAAATCGATTTTTAATATAATATAAATGACGATAACTTCCTCACTCTTTCATGAAATGTATAAATATTATAGGTCAATCGATTCGTATCGAATCAACACATCTTTTCTATTCTCGCATGAACTTTAAATTATGAGAATGACAAAAGTTTCACTTTAAAAATCGATTTTCAATATAATATAAATGACGATAACTTCTTCACTCTTTAATGAAGTGTATGAATATTATAGGTCAATCGATCCGTCTCGAACCAAGGAATCTTTTATATTCGTGCATCAGCTTCGAATTATGTTGATGAAAAAGTTTGACTATAAAAACCCGATTTTAAAAATATTTTTGAGTACAATTTCTTTGAAAATTGCATTAGATATTTTTAAATTGAGAAAGGTTTAATTAAATGGATTCAGAATTTTTGGAAAATGTTACCATTACAAAGCTTGCTCTATGAGGAAGCAAAAATAGTCTTAATTCTCAGAAAAAAATGTATGATGCAAAGAAATATCTGTGGCTTAAACAAATAATTCTTGTTTCAATGAAAATTTCAGTTCAAGTTAAAATTATTTTCTTCAATTTGAAGCTATTTTTGGTTAAAAGAACAAAAAATTATGTTAAAGAAACGGTTTTTTCGATGCAAAAGAAATATTTTTTCTCGGGAAAGTGGCATAAATTTAAAAAAATTGTAGCAAATACTATCATAGATTTTTTTTTAGTAATGAGCTCATATGAAGCCCTCAGAGAAAAAATTTGACTCAAAGAGTTTTGAGGAAAAACAGTAAAGAAAAAGTTCCGCGGAAAAATAGTAACCGAAAAAGTTCAGAAGAAAAAAGGTAACCAGAATCACGAGGCAAAAATGTTACTCGGAAATATCCGAGGAAAAACGTTATAGAAAATGTTGAGGGATAAAATGGGATAGAAAAACTTCTGAAGAAAAACGTTTCTTTTGCTATTAGAAGTTGATCACGAAAACACTTTAGGAAAAAAAAACAAAAAAGTTAATATGATCAGGTCCATTAAGCTAGCACCTCCACCATCGATTTTTGCGATTTTTCATATTACACATTGTAAAATTCGCAAAAAGATTATTTTTTGACAATGGCGTATCTGCGTGATACCAAAAGGTTCATTTTTAAAGTTAAGGGTTGGAGCCAAAAAATCGGAGTGGGTATTTTCGAGGAGCCAAAAAAAACCAAAAATACGCCGGAAATAAATTTGTGAAAAATTCAAATTTTCCTATGGGGGTTGATTTTTGATAGAAAATTCTTCCCTTTTAATGAAAAATTCATCTTTTTTGGTAGAAAAATCATTCATCTCTTATCTAAAAAATTCGTCTTTTTTGCTTCAATATTTAACCATCCGATATTTGGTTCAAAATTAAACTATTTTGTTGAAAATATAATTATTATGTTAAAAACTCAGCTATTTTGTTCCAAAATGAACAAAAGTTGCTCACCCAGAAAAGAGTTCTGAAAAAAGTTGTTATTAAACATTTTTTGATAGGATGCCTAGTCCTTATTTTAATCGTGAAAAATAAGATTAAAAATAAAAAAAATAGATTTTTGGAAAAACAACGCAAGGTACGAAGAAAAAATTAAGAGACAAAAGGTGTACTCCCGAAAAAGATCCATGAATTTGTTATTCATCCTTTATTCATGGAACGCGTAGTTTTTGTTTTGATCCTGAAACATAACACAACAATAAAGAAATTTAATTTTTGGACAATCGACACAAGCTATGAAAAAATTAATAGAAAAAAGTTGCTTACCCAAAAAAGAGCTACAAATTTGTTATAAATTCTTTTTTTATAGGATGCGTATTTTTTGTTTGAACCGTCAAAAATAACAGATTTTTTTCTCTGTTTTTAAGAAACTCACCCGTTTTCCCCTTTTTTTCCTTTTTTTTTTGCTCAAATGTAAAGTAAATGAAAAGAAACCATCCAGAAAAATCAGTTACTTTCGGTTGAAAAGTCTTTTATCATATTCTCGGATCGGAATTCATCTCGTTTGCTAAAAAATTATAGTATTTGGTTCAAAATTTTATTATTTTGTTGAACATGCAACTATTTTGTCCAAAAGTCATTTTTTATCAGAAATTCTTATGGGTTAAAACTCTTTTGTTAAAAATTAATTTTTCGCAAGATTCATCATTTTAGATGAAAATTCCTCTTTTTGGTTAAAAATATAACTACTAGGTTGGAAATTCGCCTTTCTTTTCTTTTCCCGTCTTTTTGGTAGAAAATTAATCTTCTTGGTTGAAAATTCATATCTTTTTGTCAAACATGCAACTGATTGGTTTTAAATTAACCTGGCTTGGTTGAAGGCACAACAATTTAGTAGAAAATTAAACTATTCGGTAGAAAATTAACTTTTTTGTCAAAAATTCGTATTTTTGGTTCAAATTTAACTATTTGGTTAAAAATTGAACTGCTTTTTCGAAAATATAATTTCCAGGTAGAATATTAACTTTTCTGTTAAAAAATCGTATTTTCGGGCTAAAACATTCAACCGTTTCATAGGTAATTCATCCTTTTGGCTTTATAATTCAACAATTTTGTTAAAAATTAAAGTATTTTGTTGAAAATTCGTGTTTTTTTGGTAGAACATCAATATTTTTGCTGAAAAATTTATCTTTTTGGCTAAAAATTCAACTGTTCGGTTAAAAATTCAACGTTTTTAGTTTAAACTTCGACTACTTGCTTGAAATTTGAACTTGTTTTTTTTCTTGACAAGTTTCAATGTTTTAGTTGAATTGTTTGGATTTTATTTTATTTAGTTGAATCTACAAAATACGAACTAAAACGTTGTCAAAAGTTCATATATTTCTTAAAGATTTATTTCTTTGACTTCAAATTTAACATTTTTGTTGAAAATTTGATTTTTCTTGTGGAAAATTCTAGTACTTAATTGAAAATTTTATTATTTGATTGAAAATGCAACTATTCATCAAGAAGTTATCTTTTTGAGTCAGGAATTTAGCTAACTGGTTAAAAGTTGAACTACTTTGATAAAACATTATTTTTTTGATTGAAGATTCATCTCTTTGGCTGAAAATGTAACTTTTTTGTTGAAAATTCGTTTTTTTTTGTTGAGAATTAATTTTTGAAACTATCAATGTAACTATTTAATTTTTGTTTAAAAATTGACATTTTTCATTAAAAATTGATCTTTTCTAGTTGAAAATTCATGTATTTCGTTAAAAGTTTGTCTTTTTTGTCCGAAAATGAACTTTTTTGTTGAAAAATCTTCTTTGTGGGTTGAAAATTCAACCATTTTGTAGGAAATTCGTCTCTTTGGCTTTAAAATTGAACAGTTTTGTTAAAAATTAATTAGTTTTTGTTTAAAGTTGTGTTTTTTTGTAGAAAATTAATCTTATTCCTCAAGAATTTATATTTTTGTTTAAAAATTTAACTATTTGGTTGGAAAATCATCTTTTATAGTTGAAAATGCAGCTACTTGATTTAGAGTTGAACTCTGATCTCTGATTTAAATTTTAACTTTTTTTCTCAAAAATTCGTTTTTTTTTTTTTAGTTAAAAATTAATTTTTCCATCTGAAAATTACACTATTTAATTTTTGGTTAGAAATGTATCCTTTCTAAGTTGAAGATTCAACTATATGTTAGAAAATGCATGTATATTGTTGAAAATTCGTCTTTTTAGTTAAAAAATTATTCTTGTTTGTTAGAAATTCAATACATAATTCTACTTGAAATTTGAAGAATTTAAAGTGTTCATTTTTTGACGCTGAAAGCTAATCCGGTAGCAGAAATTGTCCAACACTTTGGGCTTAGGCGTAACTTTAGGTTAAATGGTCATAAAATGACCATTTTGGCCAAATTTATTATCATCATTATCTGATCTTGCCTTCACTGGCTGGACCACTATCATCATTTGATCTTGTCTTCACTGGCTAGATCATCATGAGCATCATCTGATCTTGCCTTTACTGGGTAGACAATTATCATCATTTGATCTTGTCTTCGCTGGCTAAATCATCATGAGAATCAACCTGATCTTTCCTTTACTGTCTGGACCTCTATCATCATTTGATCTTGTTTTCGCTGGCTAGATCATCATGAGCATTATCTGATCTTGCCTTTACTGGCTGGACAATTATCATCATTTGATTTTGTCTTCACTGGCTAGATTATCATCTGCATCATCTGACCTTGCCTTTACGGGCTGAACCATTATCATCATTTGATCTTGTCTTTACTGGCTAGATCAATATTAGCATCATTTGATATCGCCTCTAATGCCTGGACCATTATCGTCATTTGATCATGTATGTCTTCACTGGCTAGATGATCATCGGCATCATCTGACCTTGCCGTCACTGGCTGAACCATTATCATCATATGATATTGTTTGCACTGGCTAGAACATCACCATCATTTGATGTTGCCTTCACTGGCTGGTTCATCTTCAAATCTTGCCTCAATTGTCTGGATCATCATCTTCTGACCTTTTCTTCATTGTCTGGACCATTATCATCATTTGATCTTGTCTTTACTGGCTAGATCATCATCAGCACTATCTGATCTTGCCTTTACTGGCTGGACCATTATCATCATTTGATCTTGTCTACACTGGCTAGATCACCATGAGCATCATCTGATCTTACCTTCACTGGCTGGACGATTATCATCATTGCATATTGTACTCATTGCCTAGGTTATCATCCACATCATCTGATCTTGCCTTCACTGGCTGGACGATTATCATCATTTGATGTTGTTTGCACTGGCTGGATCACCACCATCATCTGATCTTGCCTTCACTGACTGGTTCATCTTCTCATCTTGCTTCCTTTGCCTGGATCGTCATCTTCTGACCTTTTCTTCACTGGCTGGACCATTATCATAATTTGATCTTGTCTTCACTAGCTAGATTATCATCCGTATCATCTGATCTTGCCTTCACTGGCTGGACCATTATCATTATTTAATGTTGTTTGCACTGGCTACATCATCATCATTTGATGTTGACTTCACTGGCTGGTTCATCTTCAAATCTCGCCTCAATTGTCTAGATCATCATCTTCTGACCTTTTCTTCACTGGCTTGACCATTATCATAATTTGATCTTGTCTTCACTGGCTAGATTATCATTCGCATCATCCGATTTTGCCTTCACTGGCTGGATCATCTTCTAATCTTGCCTCCATAGTTTTGATCATCATCTTCTGACCTTTTCTTCACTGGCTGCACCATTATCATGATTTTGATGTTTTCTTTAATATCTTGATCATCATCTTGACTATTATTGTCATTTGATCATGTATGTCTTAACTGGCTAGATGATCATCGGCATCATCTGACCTTGCCGTCACTGGCTGGACCATTATCATCATTTGATATCATTTGCACTGGCTAGATCATCATCATCATTTGATGTTGCCTTTACTGGCTGGTTCATTTTCGAATCTTGCCTCAATTGTCTAGATCATCATCTTCTGACGTTTTCTTTACTGGCTGGACCATTATCATGATTTGATGTTGTCTTCAATATCTTGGTCATCATCAGCATCATCTGACCTTGCCTTCACTGGCTGCAACATTATCATCATTTGATCTTGTCTTTACTGGCTAGATTATCATTGACATTATTTAATATCGCCTCTAATGGCTGAACCATTATCATGATATGATCTTGTCTTAACTGGCTAGATGATCATCGGCATCATCTGACCTTGCCTTCACTGGCTAAACCATTATCATCATTTGATCTTGTCTTGATTGACTAAATCATCATGAGCATTATCTGATCTCGCCTTTACTGGCTGGACAATTATCATCATTTGATCTTGTCTTCACTGGTTAGATCATCACTTGCATCATGCGATCTTGCCTTCACTGGCTGGTTCATCTTCTGATCTTGCCTCTATAGTTTTCATCATCTTCTGACCTTTTCTTCGCTGGCTGGACCATTATCATAATTTGATGTTTTCTTTACTATCTTGATCATCATCAGCATCATCTGACCTTGCCTTCACTGGCTGGACCATTATCGTCATTTGATCTTGTCTTTACCGGCTGGATCATTATTAGCATCATTTGATATCGCCTTCAATGGCTGGACCACTATCATCATTTGATCTTGTCTTCACTGACTAAATCATCATGAGCATTATCTGATCTTGCCTTTAATAGCTGGATCATTATGGTAATTTGATCTTGTCTTTACCGGCTGGATCATTATTAGCATCATTTGATATCGCCTTTATTAGCTGGACCATTATCACCATTTGATCATGTCTTCACTGGCTAGATGATCATCGGCATCATCTGACCTTGACTTCATTGGCTGAAACATAATAATAATTTGATCTTGTCTTTACTGGCTATATCGTCATCCTCATCATCTGATCTTGCTTTCACTGGCTGGCTTACCTTCTAATCTTGCCTTCATTGTCTGGATCATCATCTTCTGACCTTTTCTTCACTGGCAGGACCATCATCATAATTTGATGTTGTCTTTACTATCTTGATCATCATCAGCATCATCTGACCTTGCCTCCACTGGGTGGAAAATTATCATCATTTGATCTTGTCTTCACTGGCTAGATCATTATCAGCATCATTTGATATCGCCTTCAATGGCTGGACCACTATCATCATTTGATCTTGTCTTCACTGATTAAATCATCATGAGCATTATCTGATCTTGCCTTTAATAGCTGGACCATTATCATCATTTGATCATGTCTTCACTGGCTAGATGATCATCGGCATCATCTGACCTTGACTTCACTGGCTGAACCATTATCATCATTTGATCTTATCTTTACTGGCTAGATCATCATCAGCTTCATTTGATATTGCCTTCAATAGCTGGACTATTATCATCATTTGATCTTGTCTTCACTGACTAGATCATCATCAGCATCATTTGCTATTGCCTTCAATGGCCGGACCATCATCATCATTTGATGATGACTTCACTGGCTATATCATCATCAGCATCATCTGATCTTGCCCTCACTGCCTGGTTCATCTTTGAATTTTGCCTTCATTGTTTGGCTCATCATCTTCTAATCTTTCCTTCCATGACTGGATGATACCTTGATTTTGTTATATCAGATCCGCCATGTTGGCATAATTTAATAGAAATTATACCCTCTCATTGCTGATGAGACCGTAAGGCGTGACAAGAGTTGTTCAACGCAATGGTTCATTGAATCCCTAATACACAATAACCACTATTATAAGTTCAAAGCCATGGATTTTTCAAACCCGGATTTGACTTATACGACTCGGAGGAATAGAACGAAAGTCTTAAATATCATGAGAATTTGCTCAGTCGTTTATTCCAGAGTCGTTGAATATTGCATCGTTTCCGGGCGGAAATCGGATCTCTGTGCGAGCAAATGCAGTAGTCTCGTCCATTATCGATCCGTGACTGTTTATTGATAAATTTGCATTGTAAAAGGAAGTACAGTTTGGCAGTTTTGCATGAAAACGTCCCATACGGCAATACTGGCGGAAACACCAGGTTCCGAATCGTGCATAATTCAGATGCCCACGGTATACAATTCCGAAATGGGAGGGGGTGAGAGATAAACTCTAGGCAGTATTTTATTGGCTAGTTGACTTAGCCTGCTGAAAGTAATTTATATTTTGAATATGCTAAAACTCTTCTCATAAATATGAAGCAAGTGTCACACGGACCTGCGAGATAACGAATTTTACAAACGAGTCGCGAGCAGATAATGCTTTTTTTTCTTCCCCGTGTTCTTCCACCTCGTCCAACAAAGCCATTTGTAAACGACACTGAAACGTGGAATTGTTTTCTTCTTGCCATAATCTGCAAAATATTGAAAACATGTCAAAAATTCTTTCTCAAACTTCCGGGGCAGAATTTTTTCAAACTTTATGAATACATTTTAATAAATTGTTCCTTAAATTATACAGATTACCGTATAATGGGGTGAGCGGCGTCTGTTGGGAAAACGAGCTTAACCGCAAATTTATTTTTTATAATTGCTTACCTCTTCAGTGTTAGAAATTTTTGTAGGAATTTTCAGAGACGCGTCACTGAAGCTTTATGAAAAAACCTTTTCTAAACGGTAACAGAAATTTCAACAACGGTAACAGAAATTTCAACAACGGTAACTGCTTAAAGTTTTAGTCACATGTTTCCGAAAATTTTGTTACAATTCCGTAATTTTCGGTTAATTTTACTCAAAGTTTGAAGGGATTCAACATTTTTTTCGGTTTATTAATTTTAATATAAAATATGTAGTTTATATTTGTCCTGACAATATAAATATTGAGGTAAGAAGCGAGGAGCGGGATGTTGCTAACTGCGCACTTCTTTCGGCCACAATAACTTATATTTCTGTTACCATTTAGGCATTTTAGGAAACTATTTGTAATTTTCAGATACAGTTTCTGAATTAATTTTAATGCAATTTTAGTGAATTTACAGTTAAAGTTACTCAGCATGTTGGAATTTTCCTGATGATAAATTTGAAAAAAAGTTGCGAATTTTTTGAAAGATTGACCTTGGACGGTACCGTTCAATAATAGTTTAATCAATTTGAAAATCACTCTTATATTTCAGACTTTACACTCTTTTCCCTAATCCGATCTTTTCCTCTTTTTTGAAAAATTCCTCTGTTTTCTCCTGTTTTCAAGAAACTTCTCCTTTTTTCCATTTTTATTGTTTTTTTTTACTCACATGTGAACTAAATTACTTGCGTTTAGTTTATAGACCAACTTTTTTTGGTTGATATTTAATTATTTTTTAATGAAAATTATACTATCATTTTTTTGATTTGGGATTCACGTCGGTTGGTTAAAAATGCTATTTAATACTATTCGGTTCACAATAACAATTTTTATATGAAAATTTAACTTATCCATTTTTGGGTGTCAATTTCGCTTCTTGAGTTAAAAATTCAAATATTTGGTTGTAAATTTGTCTTTTTTAGCTGAAAATTCATCTATTTGGTTGAAAATTCACGTATCTATTTGAAATTCGCCTTTTTTCTAAAAAAATAATCTTCTTGGTTGAAAAATCATATTTTTCGTTAAAAATTTATCTCTTTGCTGATTTTTTTTTTTTTTAAGATTGATCATTCTAGTTTATAATTCATTTCTTTGTTGAAAAATGAAAACATTTCATTGAAAATTTGCTTTTTTCCGTTGAGAATTAATTTTTTTAACTAAAAATGAAACTCTTATATTTTTGGTTGAAAACTAATATTTTTTATTGAAAAAACTTTATTTTTTATAGTTGAGAATACAAATATATTCTTGAGCATTTATTTTTTGTTTTCGGTTGCATTCAACTGACTTTTATTTTTAATTAAAATCTTTTTGTGTTGAAATATTTCGAATTCATATTTTTTGTTAGAAAATTCCACTACTTGGTTTATAGTTTTATTAATTTATTAAAAAAAAATTTTTTTTTGAAGATTCACAATTTTAGTCTAAAATTTAACTATTCCCTTGTAAATTAACTTTTTTGTTGAAAATTAATTTTTTTTTCGTCAAAAATTATAGTGAACATTCCATTTTTTTAAATTGTCTTTTCTTTGGTTTGGAGTTAAATTATTGGTTTGAAAAATTATTATTTTTTGGTTAATAATTCAACTAAACTATCAATAAGATCAAATCAAAATAAAAAAAGAACTATCAATAAAATATATAAATTTTCATCAAAGTGCTTGAGTTTTCATCTAAAATATTAATTTCTAACCAAATATTTGAATTTTAAAATAAAAAATATAAATTTTCAACCAAAAATAGAATGTTCATATTTTCAGCCGAAAGAATAATTTTTAACCACAAGATTTAATTTTTAACAAAAACTCAAATGAACTCTCAACCAAATAGTGCAATTTTCAACCAAAGTGATGAATCTTCAATCGAAAAAAATTATTTTCCACGAAGTAGATCAACTTTTAACTAATTACTTAAATTTTTCTAAAAAAAATATGACTTTCCAATAAACTGGTTGCATTTTCAAGAAAATAATTAAATTTTCAAGCAAATAGTCCAATTTCGAACCAAACGGGATGAATGCTATTTATAAGTAATTTTATTTGTGAGTATTTTTTATGTAAATATTTTTTAATGAGGTGACCAATCATTGGAGGGTGGCCAATAGGTTGGTATGAATTTTGTTTTCTTTCGAATTTTCATGCATATCGCTTGGAAATTTGTTCGATTCGACAAAAAAATAAATCCATTTTTTTTTTGGAAAAGAATATATATTTAGAGGCAGCGCAAGCCCTATGAAGTTTAACACGTATTTCCCATAAGACAAAAAAAGAAGTTTTAGTAAATTTTATTCAGAATTGTTAATCTTAGGTGAATCGAGTTAAAACTTAACACTAATGTTCACAATTAGCCATAGAAAACGAATCAAACATTACTTTTTGAATTTCACGCCCATAAGTCTGTTTTATAGGGTCCCAAAAAAAACCCATAGGCGAAAAACTGGGTTTTGCGAGTTTTTGGCGCTAATTATGATTTTTTTGCGGTTTTTTTATTTTTTAGCCAATTGTTTCTATCAAATGACATACTACTTCATACTAATATTTCGATGTTTATATGAATTGTTTAAACAATTTATGATTATTTTTAACAATTTTTTTTTAGAATAGAGTTCGGAAGTCGCCATTTTTTTAAAAAATATTCCACTTTTTGTCCAATTTACAAATAGAGTGAGGTAATAATTATTGTTAACAAACATAATTGTTCAAATAATTTATTAGTATTGTTAATAGTCTTCTCTTAAAATAATGCTAGAAATTGCAGTTTTTCCAAAATTTTTCCACTTTTTGTGTACTTAGCAATAAGAGTGATTTGAATGATGCTAGAAGTTTGCGATTATTCCTGAAACTTTCAACTATGAGTCTACTTTTTACTTGAAGTGAGTTATTAATTAATTCAGTATAGAAAAAATAATTACCTAAACAAATCTTTATTGTTTATAACTGTCTTCTTCTTTATTAATGCTAGATAGTTGCGGTTTCTTCTAAAATTTTCAACTTTTCACGAACTTTTTACTTAGTAAATTAATAAATAATGTTAGTTAATAAACATCGTTGTTTAAACAATTTATTGTCATATATAGCTATCTTCTCTTAGATAATTGCTGAAAAGTTGCGGTTTTTTCTGAACTCTTAAACTTTTTGTCCACTCATCACTTAGTGAAGCAATAATTAATGCAAGTTAATAAAAATGCTTATTTAAACAATTGACTATTGTTTATAACTTTTTTCTTTCACAGTAGTGCTATAAAGTTGCTACTTTTCGAAGACTTTAGTTTTGCTTTGACTTTTTAGTTATGAACAAATAATAAGTGAACCTTAACCATAATCCTTTTTTAAATAGTATTGTAATTTTTAAGTGAATTATTTTTGCTTTTTCTTTAATGCTTGAAAAAATAATAATTTGAATACAAAAGCTATCTTAAAGAAGAGAAAAAAAAAGAAACAAGGAAATTAGAATAAGAACTTTATCGCAAAGCGCAAAAGAACAATTTGGAATTGCACATATTTCTATATTATCCCCCCCCCCCGCCCCGCCATTCGTCCTGGACAAAAATTGACTCGTCGATGATCATATAAATTTGTAAAGATTAAAAAGACTTCAAACAAATAATCAAATGACTTACTGCAGTCAGGAAATTGCTTCCGGTACTCTGTTACTACTTGTAGTGAATATTTTTTCTAATTTTGTCTCTAGTAAGAAGACAATTGAAGTTAGTTATCAATTTTACAAATATATATTTTTTTTGTTGTTTTATTTAGTATTTATTCATAACTAAAACGCCAAAAAAAGTTCAAAATTTTAGAAAAAACCGCAACCTTCTTTTTTTGATAATTTGTTAATTTTTGTTAATTTGTACAAATTATTACCTCACTATGTGAAAAGGAGACAAAAAGTTGAAAATTTCAGAAAAATCGCAAGTATCTAGTATTATTATAGAAGAAGATAGCTATGGACAATAATAATTTGTTTAAATTATTATTTTTGCTGAACTGAATTAAATATTAACTCACTTCAAGTGAAAAGTGGACAAAAAATTGAAAATTTCCGAAAAAACTGCAATTTCAAGCATTATTCAAAGAGAATATTATTAACAATAAAATACAATTATTCACGCCATTATGTTTGTTGAAACTAATTAACTATTACCGCACTCTAATTGAGAATTGGACAAAAAGTCGAACGTTTTTGAAAAAAACGCAACTTTCTATCTCTAGTCTAAGAGAAATAATGAATTGTTAATAAATTGTTTAAACAGTTTATGTAAACATCTAATTATCAGTATAAAGTATTATTTCATATATTAGGAACAATTTTCATTAAAGAACAACAAAAAATCATAATTATCGCCAAAAACTCGCCAAAACCCATTTTGTCACTTATGGAATTTTTTCGGGACCCCATAAAACAAACCTCTGAATACAATTTTTTTTTTTTTTTAATGTATATATTTTTGTGTGAATTCGAACAAATTCTCGGGCGATGTGCATAAAAATTCTTTAAAAAATTTGCAATGCATTTTTAGACCATCCTAGTGGCCAACCATTGTACCGATTACCCTATCTGGACGCTCCTATTTATTAGTAATTCTATTTGTTAGTATTTTCTATCTAAATATTTTTTAATGAAGTGTCCAATCGTTCGAGAGTTGCCAACCTTTATACCGATTACCCTATCTGGATGCTTCTTTTCATCAGTAATTTAGTTGTGAGTGTTTTTTTACGTAAATATTTTTAAATAAGATTCCCAATCATTGGAGGATGGCCAAACATTGTACCGATTGCCCTATCTGGATGCTCCTAATTTTAGTTATTTTATGTGTGAGTGTTTTTTTACGGAAATATTTTTAAATGACACGGCCAATCATTGGAGGATGGCCAACCATTGTAACGATTACCCTTCTTAGATTCTTTTATTTATTAGTAATTTTATTTCTGACTATTTTTTTACGCAAGTATTTTTTAATGAGGTGGTCAATCATTGGAGAGTTGCCAACATTTATACCGATTGCCCCATCTGGATGCTTCTATTTATTAGTAATTGTATTTGTGAGTGTTTTTTTACGTAAATATTTTAAAATAAGATGGCCAATCATTGGAGGATGGCCAACCATTGTACCGATTGCCCCATCTGGATGCTCATATTTATTAGTAATTTTATTTGTTAGTATGTTTTGCTGTAAATATTTTTAAATGAGGTGGCCAATCATTGGAGGGTGGCGAATCATTGGAGGTTGGCCAAAAATTGTACCGATTACCCTATCTGGATGCTTCTATTTATTAGTAATTTTATTCGTGACTATTTTTTTGCGCAAGTATTTTTAAATAAAGTGGCCAATCATTGGAGGGTGGCCAACCATTGAACTGATTACGCTCTCTGGATGCTCCCATTTATCAGTAATTTTATTTGTTAGTATTTTTCCATGTAAATATCTTTTAAAGAAGTGGCCAATCATTGGAGAGTGACAAACCTTTGTACCGATTATCCTTTCTGGATGC
>CAKNYM010052305.1:299984-322440 GCA_932195095.1 Andricus curvator
TTTTTTCTAAATGAAGTAGCCAATCATTGGAGGGAGGCCCACCATTGAACTGATTACCCTATCTGAATGCTCCTATTTATTATTAATTTTATTTGTTAGTATTTTTCTATATCAATATTTTTGAATGAAGTTTCTAATCATTGAAGAGTTGCCAAGCTTTGTACCGATTACCCTATCTGGATGCTCGTATTTATTAGTAATTTTATTTGTGAGTATTTTTGGACGTAATTATTTCTTAATGAAGTGGTCAACCATTGGTGGGGGGGGGGGGCAAACCATTGTACCGATTACTCTAACTGGATGCTCCTATTTATTAGTAATTTTATTTGTGGGTATTTTTTTATGCAAATATTTTCAAATGAGGTGGATAATCATTGGAGGGTGACCAACCATTGACTGATTACCCTATCTGGATGCTCCTATTTATCAGTAATTTCATTTGCTGTATTTTTCTATCGAAATATTTTTTAATTAAGTGTCCAATCATTGGAGGGTGGCCAACCATTGTACTGATTATCCTATCTGGATGCTCCTTTTTATTAGTAATTTTATTTGTTAGTATTTTTCTATCTAAATATTTTTTAATTAAGTGTCCAATCATTGGAGAGTTGCCAACATTTGTACCGATTACCCTATCTGGATGCTTCTATTTATTTGTAATTTTATTTGTGACTGTTTTTTTATGTAAATATTTTTGAATAAGATTGCCAATTTTTGGTAGATGGCCAACAATTGTACCGATTACCCTATCTCGATGCTCCTATTTATTGGTAATTTTATTTGTGACTATTTTTTAACGCAAGTATTTTTAAATGAGGTGGCCAACTACACAGTGGGGTGAAATTGGAAAACGAGGTTCAAAATGACATTTAGAACGTAATTATACACCGATTTTAGATTTTTTTTTTTGAAAAATTCAGAACTAAATTTTTCAGAAAATGGTAACACTAGATATTTTATTTTTTTGTTTATTTAATTTTTATGTTAATGCAAACAGCGAAAAAATGTCGATTTTTTTAATTTCATTTTTTACCTTCTAGACAAAATTTCTCTTATACTTCTCGTCCCTTGTTTTTATTGCACAGGGGTATGAGAGAGATAAAAAACTCGTTAACTTGCAAAGTTAACTGTTATAAACAAATTGTATTAACACATTATCGATATTAAGGGTTATTCGTTTTCAAAGTATATTTCTGCTCTGAAATCGCTTGCCTCCATCGTTGAAATGATACGTGGCAATTGAAATTTGATATTGAATGTTATTTGTTTTTTTTATAAACAAATTATATAAACAAATAAAGATTTTGGGCGTTTTTAGGCGGAAAGAAACCGTTTTTCCTTTCGAACCTGTTGCAATTATATTTCCAATGATGTTTTTGAAACAATTTTTTCCACTCACCAATATTTTTTTCATTTTATAAACAAATTATATAAACAAATGCACATTTTGGGCGTTTTTAGGCGAAAATAAACGTTTTTTCTTTCGAACTTCTTGAAATTATATTGACAATGATGTTTTCTGAAGAAATGTTTGCCACTCATCAATATTTGTTAATTTTATAACCAACTTATATAAACAAATACACATTTTGGGCGTTTTTAAGCGAAAAGTAATCGTTTTTTCTTCTTAACTTGCTAAAATTATTATGTAAATGATGTTTTCTAAGAAAAATTTTGCAACTCATCAACATTTGTTTATTTTATAAACAAATTATATGAACAAATGCACATTTTGGGCGATTTTAAGCGAAAATAAACTGTTTTTTCTTCTGACCTTGCTAATAATATATTGCCAATAATGTTCTCTGAAAATTTTGTTACCACTCATCAATATTTGTTTACTTTATAAACAAATTATATAAACAAATGTACATTTTCAGCGTTTTTAAGCGAAAATAAGTCGTTTTTTCTCCTGCCCTTGCTGAAATTATATTGCCAATGATGTTTTCTGAAAAAACTTCGCCATTCATTAATGTTTACTTTTCTTATAAACAAATTATATAAATAAATTCACATATAAGGAGTTTTTAGGCGAAAAAATATCGTTTTTTCTTCTGATCTTGTTGCAGTTATATGGCCAATGATGTTCTATCGAAAAATGTAGCCAAGCACCGCTAATCAGTCATTTTTTAAATCAATTATATAAACAAATGTATATTGCAGATATTTATAGGCAGAAAGAAATCGTTTTTCTTTTATTATTGTTTAAACTATATTGACAATGAATTGTCTAGATGAAATATTGTCATGCCTCACTATTTGTTTATTTTAAAAACAAATTAGGTAAACGCCTAAAATGTTCATTTTTTGTATAATTTGTTTATTAAATAAGCAAATAATGATGCATATCTATTTTTTTTAGAAACCATAATTGAAAATATAATTTCAGCAAGGTCAGAGGAAAAAAATGAATTCTTTCCGCTTATAAACTCCTAAAATGCGCATTTGTTTATATAATTTGTCAGTAATTTAAGAATTCCCAGTCATTTTTTAACTAATTTTCAATTGTTTAAACAATTTAAATTTGTTTAAATATTTGTTTTTTTTTCAGCTAAATCGCGAAATGAACGTGTTTTCTGGACATTATGAGTTATTTAATCAATAATAACAATAAAATAATTTGTTTGAATAATTTCACAATTATTTAAATAATACGTTTTTGTTCAAGCATATATTGTACCTCAAAAAAAAGCAGGAGAAATATTTTCTCACTAAATTTTCGACAAATTTTAATATTTTTGAGTACTAAGTTGTTTATTATGAATACTCGTAGATGTTTAAACAAATAACAAATTTTTAAACTATTTTTTTGTTTACATTTTTTTTGCTATTTTTCTAAAGATTGACATATTTTTATGTTTTACTTTGCTTTCTAAGAATACTCTTAAATAATTGTTCATAATATTGGATGGTAATTTTGGCTATATTATAAAGAATTATTTTCATCAAGGGTTAATCTAATCTCCCCACTGAGTATCATACTCTTAAATGTTTGAACAAATCAAAATTGTTGAAAAAATTTTAATCTTCTGCTTTTTTTACGTAAAATATATGATTGAACAAATAAGTATTATTTGAATAATTGTACAATTATTTGAAAAAATTATTTTATTGTTATTATTGAATCAATAACTCATAAAGTCTAGAAAATACGTTCATTTCGCGAGTTAACTGAAGAAAACAAATATTTAAACAAATTAAAATTGTGTAAACAATTGAATATCAGTTCACAGATGACTGAGTATTCTTAAATTACTGATCGATGATTATTTATGTAAAAAAAACTTTTAAAAAGCGTCAATAAACCGCAATATTACGTAAAATTCACATTTGGGACTTATGGGGTTTTCTTTGGGGACCCATAAAAGTGACTCAAAGTTATTCAACCTCAAACTTCATGATTGACTCTTATTCTCTGACAAATTCTGAATAATACACTAAAACACGAAATCATTTGTAACATATTATCAGGTTTAAATATTAGATTTACAAAAAGCTGACTTTTTCCCATGTCAAATCAATGGGAAACTTCATGGTCTTTGCGCGACCCCTAAATATTAACCGATTTTGCTCAAATTTTGAGATTTTTTTCTGGGCATTCAAACAAAACTGGGGGTTGAGAGCAGAGAAATTAGAAAAGTGAAAAATAAGGGCCATCCTAGTGGCCAACCATTGTACTGATTACCATTTCTGGATGCTCCTATTTATTAGTTTTTTTGGCCAACGGCCATACACTGAGCGAAGAATTCCCATCTAGTTCGGGTTCACACCCGAATAGTTCGGGTGCTTTCTCTTTTTTTCTGTTTCACACGAAGATTTGGCGCGGTTGCACTACTGAGGCGTGCGATCACCTCAACCATTCGGGTGCTCACCTGAAACAGCAGCGGCCGAAGTGGTGGGGCGTCCGCCCGAATAGCTGGGGAGCTTGCACGAATGATTCGGGAGATTCGAGTCGTCAACCGCGTTGGATGTTGCGCGTTCGACGTTTGCGCATGTTCGCTAATGATTTGATTTTTCGACTCATGTGCAAGCAAAGAATAATGTTTTATATTTCTCTTACCTTCGTTAAGGATTATCAAAAGAAAAACCAGATAACTAGTTACACTTTATTCAACTGACATCTCGCACACGAACAATAAAATCGACATAAACTAGAAACAGTGACATTCGGGCAGAGCTTGATGTTCATCAGCTGCGGCCATTAGCGAACATGCGCAAACGTCGAACGCGCAACATCGAACGCGGTTGACGACTCGAATGTCCCGAATCATTCGTGCAAGCTCCCCAACTATTCGGGCGGGCGCCCCACCACTTCGGCCGCTGCTGTTTCAGGTGAGCACCCGAATGGTTGGGGTGATCGCGCCTCTCAGTAGTGCAAGCGCGCCAAACCATCATGTGAAACAGAAAAAAAGAGAAAGCCACCGATTTATTGGGGTGTGAACCCGAACTACACGGGAATTCTTCGCTCAGTGTACCACGCTGAAAAAACCAGTTCTCGTCAGATCACTGAAGTTAAGCAGCGTTGGGCGCGGTTAGTACTTGGATGGGTGACCATTCGAGAATACAGCGTGCTGTTGGCACATCATGGGTGTGGTGAGCCCACACTTGTAGTTATTTACTACAAGAAAACTATCCACCTAGAAACACTACCCGAATCGGGTAGTGTCACGCCTACCCTGAAAGGGAAATGGCTTAATGGTATACATACTTATTAGTGAGTATTTTTTGATGTCATTATTTTTACATGAAGTGGCCAATCATTGGGGGGTGGCCAACCATTGTGCCGATTACCCTAACTGGACGCTCCCTAAGGTCAACAGAAATGGATCATACCGCTTCGGTTTGTTTGATTAAGAACAGGGAATTATTCTCGCATACCTGACACATACCACAATCCATACAGTAACGCACCGGAATGGAAGCTTGTCAAACAACTATGTTACCAGAGTTAAGCTAAGTTAGGCCATGGTAATTGGAACGCCACAATGTTTCGCGTAACCTATAATTAAACGCGCTCATGATAACTTCCGCGTGTAATATCAAATCAATAATATAACGAGCATTTGTGAGCATTATGAAACAGATATTTCCGAAATTTATCAAATGTTCAAATCCTTAATGAGGTCGCTGAAACTTTAGCTTTTCATAACAAATTCACTTTAAAATTATATAATTTTAAATTCCTTCAAATGTGAATAAAACTCCTATTAATAGTTTGATTGCAAGTATTGAAATTTCTATAAAAAAAGTATCAAAGAAAATTTGAATTTCAATATTCGAAAAACGATTATGGTCTTCCCCCCCCCCCCTCCCCCCAACGAAACGAAAGTTCCCGTTAGTTGTCAATCAAGAATAATTAAAACTAATCAATATTAGACTTTAGAGCTCAAAATGCTCTCAAAACAGGAAAATTAGGGTAATTTTTCCAAGAAAATAAGGGAATACATTTTTTGAAATCAAATTGATGAAGATACCGTATTGAATTCTGTTTGAAGAAGAAATTATAATTAAGTGCCACTGTAATTTTTGAAAATATAGTTACACTTTTAAACTGGGAAATTACAAAGATGCATTTTCAATCAAATAGTCGAATTTTCAAACAAAACATATTAAAATGGAATAAAAAACAGTTGAATTTTGAACCAAGTAGCTTCATTTTTAAGCCAAAAAGGGTATTATTTAGAAGCTGCTTGAGTCTTAAGCAAAAAACTTTATTTTCAAGCAAAAAAGATGACTTTTCTATCATAAAAGATGAGTTTTTAACAAAATGGATGAATTTCCGACCAAACAGTTAAGTTTTCAAATAAAAAAGGTTTAATAAATTATTTTAAAAAAATAAATAAAATAACCAGTTGAACTGAACTAAAAAAGAAGAATACTTACAAATACTTAATAATTGAATCCTGAACCAAACAGATGAATTTTCAACAATTAATATTAATTTTTTACCCAAGAAGACGAATTTTCAAGAAATGGCATGAATTTTATACCAAATAGTTCAATTTTGTAACTATTTAAGAATAGAATTTTCAACAAAAAAAGAATAGTTGAATTTTTACATAAAAAAATTAATTTTTAAAATAGAACATGTTTTCAACACAGTATTTAAATTTTGAACCAAAGAAGTGAATCTCGAAAAAAATGAATTTTGAATGCTGTAGTTCAACTGCCAACCAATTAGTTGAATTTTTAACTAAAAAAGATGAATTTTCAACCAAATAGTTAAATTTTCTTTAAAAAATGAAAGAGTTGATATTCCAAGCAAAATAACGTTCATTTGAAATCAAAAATAGTTAAATTGTAACAAAAAATATACATTTTTACAAAATCCTTGAATCCTCAGCCAAAAAGATTAATTTTCAATCAAACAGTTAGATTAAAAAGAAAAAAAAGAAAAAAAACTACAAATTTTCAACAAAATACATGAATTTTCAAACGTATAGTTGAATTTTTAACAAGAAAGGATCAATTTTCAGCCAAAAATAGAATACTTACATTTTCAGTTAGAAAAATTAATTCTCAAACAAAAAAATAGAATTTTCAAAAAAATGACTGAGTTTCCAACCAGAGAGATGAATTTTCAATTAATGGGATGAATCTTCAACGGAAAAGTATTTTTTACTAAGTAGTTTAAATTTCAATAAAGTAGTAGAATTTTCAACTAAAAAAATATGAATTCTCAACAAAATATTCAATAGTTGATATTTCAAAATAAATGTTAGATAAAAGGGATCAACATTCAAATAAATAGTTGGATTTTCAACTTAATGCATTATCATTAATTTTTAACAAAACAATATAAAATTTATGCCGAAAGAGATTAATTTTAAAACAAAAAAGGCGATTTTTCTACCAACAAAATTATTTTTCTACCAAGAAAGATAAATTTTCAACATAATATACGGATTTTCAAACAAATATTCTAATTTACGAATAAAAAAGATAAATTTCAAAACAAAAATGGAAAATTTAAATGTTTAGTGAAAAAAATGTTTATCCAAATTTTTTAACTTAGAAGCTAATGAACGAATTTTCCAAACAGTTGCATTGTTAAATTTTTGGTGGAAAAATCAACTATTTTTATGTTATTCCAGAATGCGAAATAAATTAACTTTTTGTTAAAAAATCATATATCTGGTTGAAAATTCAACTGTCATGTATTTTGTTGAAAATTTTCATTTTTTGGTAGAATTTTTTTTGTTTTGTTTAAATCTAACTTTTCGATTGAAAATTCATCTTTTTGGTTGAGGATTCAACTATTTGCTTAAAAAATCGTATTTTTTGGTTAAATTCAACTAGTTGAAAATATATAATTTTTTAAAATTAATTTATTTAACTGAAAATTTGACGGTTCCATTTTTGATACAAAAAAAAATTTATTTAGTTTAAAATCCATTTATTTGGCAAAAAATTTAATTGTTTTGTTAAAAATTCGTTTCTTATCTACAAATTTCACTATTTCAATTTTGGTTAGAAATTTGTCCTTTATAAGTTGAAAATTCAACTACTTGTACAAAATGTGTTTGTTTTTTGTTTGAAATTCATATTTTTGGTTGAGGATTCAACTATTTGCTTGAAAATTCGTATTTTTTTTGTTAATTTCAACTAGTTGGAAATATATAATTTTTTTATTAATTTTTTCAACCAAAAATTTGACAGTTCCATTTTGTATACAAAAAAAATTATTTAGTTTATAGTCCATTTATTCGGCAAAGGGTTTAATTGTTTTGTTAAAAATTCGTTTCTTATCTACAAATTTCACTATTTCAATTTTGGTTAGAAATTTTTCTTTATAAGTTGAAAATTCACCTACTTGTACAAAATTTGTTTGTATTTTGTGTAAACTTCATATTTTTTGTTAGAAAATTAATTTTGTGTGTTAAAAATCATTTTTTCTGTAGAGGATTCAACTATTTGTTTAAAAATTCAAAAAGTCATGTTTCTTGTTTGAAAATTTACTTTTTTTTTTAAATTCAACTATCTTTTAATTCGTCTTTTTGGCTTCAAAATTTAGCTGCAGTTTTTTTTTTAAATTTGAATCTTTATTCTTAGCAAATTCGACCATTTGGCTAAAAATTCAACTATTTTGATAAAGTCATTTTTTGATCGAAAATACAACTGTTTTGTTTAAAAATTTATCATTTCAGATTGATAATTTATCTTTCATGGTAAAAAAGTCAGCTTTCTTGTTAAAAAATTCATCATCTCTTGTTGAGAATAAAATTTCTTGTTGAAAATTCAACTGTATTCGAAAAATTTGGTCTTTTTCGGTTGAAAATTCATCTCGTTTAAAAAAAATTTTTTTTTGGTTTGAAAACTTAAATATATTTTTTTGAAAATACAATATCTTTCGACCTAAATTCTGGGAAATTTGAAGTGTTTCATATTGAATTAAACCTTGTATTCACATTAATTTCTATTGAAAGAATTAATTTATTAATTAATCACACTAAACATTAATTAATTAATGTGATACAAAGTGATAGCCATCAACGGGAAAGGGGGGTAAATAGCAAAAAATTTGTAACCTGCTTTATGGACGGCCCCTAAGGGTTTCTGTTTAGCGCAAAAAACCCCTAGAAATGAAACTTGTATTTATTTCTGAAGGAATTTTAATTAATTGGCGGCGTTAAAGCGTTGAATGCTCGTTTACTCATCAAATAACGAGGGTGTAAAGTATACATACTTTTTTAATCGAAATTATACGAGCATCTTTATGGAAGGTCTTCTCTTCAAAATTAATACCGTCGATCTTATTTTACCATAAATGGCTAATATAATAGAACTACATCGCGACATAAATTTTCCCTGACGTTGCCATTATTTTCTTTTTAAATTGCCGGGCTACTCGGAAGATGCTGTGGGTGGTTAACACGACATTATTACATCTTTTTAACGACATCCCCAACAAGAGGTGAGAAAAGCAAAAAGATCATCTATTTTACACCTTCAGTTCCAACACAGCATCAGCTTGTTACGTGTTTTGCATTTCACCATCAGTGTCCTAAAAACCACTTAGTAATGAATTTCATTCAAATCACGTGACTTTTTCCAATTTAGTGCGCCATATTGGATCGCCATTTTCTATTTCTGAATTTTGACCCCAGATTCGTCATCAGCGTCCTAAAAAACAACATAGTACTGACTTTCACTCAAATCACGCGACTTTTGCCAATTTAGTCCGCCATATGGAATCTCCATTTTGAATTTTCTAATTTTGACCCCAGATTCGTCATCAGCGTCCTAAAAAACAACATAGTACTGACTTTCACTCAAATCACGCGACTTTTGCCAATTTAGTCCGCCATATTGAATCTCCATTTTGAATTTCCGAATTTTGACCCCAGATTCGTCATCAGCGTCCTAAAAAACAACTTAGTACTGACTTTCACTCAAATCACGCGATTTTGCCAATTTAGTCCGCCATATTGTATCTCCATTTAGAATTTCCTATTTTTGACTCCAGATTCGTCATCAGCATCCTGAAAAGCCACTGAGTACTGACTTTCACTAAAATCACGCGACTTTTTTCATTTTAGTCCGCCATATTGAATCGCCATTTCGAATTTCTCAAATTTGACCCCAGATTCGCCATCACCGTCCTGGAAAACCACTTAGTACTGAGCTTCATTCAAATAAAATGACTTTTTCCATTTTAGTCCGCCACATTGTATCTGCCATTTTAAATTTCTTAATTTTTACCTCGGTTTCGTCATTAACGTCCTAAGAGTCCCGTTAGTACTGACTTTTATTCAAATCGCGTGACTTTTTCCATCTTAGTCCGCCATATTGGATCGCCATTTCGAATTTCCCAACTTTGACCCCAGATTCGTCATCAGCGTCCTAAAAAACCACTTAGTACTGACTTTCATTCAAATCACGTGACTTTTTCCATTAGTCCGCCGTATTGGATCGCCACTATGAATTTCTTAATTTTGACCCCAAATACATCAGCGTCCTAAAATTCCCGTTAGTACGGACTTTCATTCAAATCACGCAACTTTTTCCAATTTAGTCCGCCATATTGGATCGCCATTTTGTATTCCTCAATTTTGGCCCCAGATTCGCCATCAGCGTCCTAAAAAACAACTGAGTACTGACATTCACTCAAATCACGCGACTTTTGCCAATTTAGTCCGCCATATTGAATCTCCATTTTGAATTTCCTAATTTTGACCCCAGATTCGTCATCAGCGTCCTAAAAAACAACTTAGTACTGACTTTCACTCAAATCACGCGATTCTGCCAATTTAGTCCGCCATATTGTATCTCCATTTAGAATTTCCTAATTTTGACTCCAGATTCGTCATCAGCATCCTGAAAAACCACTGAGTACTGACTTTCATTAAAATCACGCGACTTTTTTCATTTTAGTCCGCCATATTGAATCGCCATTTCGAATTTTTCAAATTTGACCCCAGATTCGCCATCACCGTCCTGAAAAACCACTTAGTACTGAGTTTCATTCAAATAAAATGACTTTTTCCATTTTAGTCCGCCACATTGTATCTGCCATTTTGAATTTCTTAATTTTTACCCCAAATTTGTCATAAGTGACCTTAGAACACCTTTAGTACTGACTTTCATTCAAATCACGTGACTTTTTGTATGTTGGGCCGCCATATTGGATCTGCCATTTCGAATTTTTTAATTTTGACCCCAGATTCGTCTAAAAGATCCCAAAAATCCCCTTCGTACTGATTTTTATTCAAATCACGCGACCTTTTATATTATGGTTTGCCATATTGGATTCGCAATTTTAAATTTCTTAATTTTTACCTCGGATTCGTCATTAACGTCCTAAGAGTCCCGTTAGTACTGACTTTTATTCAAATCGCGTGACTTTTTCCATCTTAGTCTGCCATATTGGATCGCCATTTCGAATTTCCTAACTTTGACCCCAGATTCGTCATCAGCGTCCTGAAAGTCCCGTTAGTACGGACTTTAATTCAAATCAAGTGACTTTTTCCATTTTAGTCTGCCATATTGAACCGCCATTTTGATTTTTTTTTAATTTTGCCCCCAGATTCTTCATCAAGATCCTCAAAGTCCCCTTAGTACTGATGTTCAATCAAATCACGCGACTTTTTATATGTTGGTCCGCCATATTGGATCGCTATTTTGTATTCCTCAATTTTTTTTTTTTTTGTATTTCGGTCTGCCATAATGGATCGCCATTTTGAATTTCCTAAAGTTGACCCTAGAATTATCATAAGCCTCCTAAAAATCTTCTTAGTACTGACTTTCATTCAAATCATGCGACTTTTTATATTTTGGTCTGCCATATTGGATTCTCCATTTTGAATTTCCTAAAGTTGACCCCGGATGACTTTTCGAATTTCGGTCCGCCATGCTTGGATCTTTCATTTTGAATCTCTCAATTTTGACCCTAGATTCTTCATCAGCGTCCTAAAAATCCCCTCAGTACTGACGTTAATTTTAATCACGCGACTTTTTGTATTTTGGTCTGCCATATTGAATCCGCAATTTTCAATTTTTTTAATTTTGACTCTAGATTCGTCATCAGCGACCTAAAAACCTCCTCCTGTCTGCCTTTAATTTGAATCTCGCGAATTTTTCTATTTTCGTCATTTTTTATATTTGGTCCGCCATATTGTATCTGCCAATTTGAATTTCTCAATTTTGACTCCGAATTTGTCATCAGTGACCTTAGAACACCCTTAGTACTTACTTTCATTCAAATCACGTGACTTTTGGTATGTTGGTCCGCCATATTGGACCTGCCATCTCGAATTTCTTAATTTTGACACCAGATTCGTCTAAAAAATCCCAAAAATCCCCCTGGTACTTATTTTTATTCAAATCCCGCGACCTTTATATTTTGGTTTGCCATATTGGATTCGCTATTTTAAAATTCTTAATTTTGACCTTAGATACATCAGCGTCCTAAAAGTCCCATTAGTACTGACATCCATTCAAATCACGTGACTTTTTTCATTTTAGTCCGCCATATTGGATCGTCATTTCAAGTTTTTCAATGTTGACCCCAGATTCTTCATCAGGATCCTCAAAGTCCCCTTGGTACTGACGTTCATTCAAATCACGCGACTTTTTATATGTTGGTCTGCCATATTGGATTCGCCATTTTGAATTTCCTAACATTGACCCCAGATTCGTCATCAGTGTCCTAAAAGTCTTCTTAGTACTGACTTTTATTTAAATCATGCGACTTTTTGTATTTCTGTCTGCCATATTGGATCGCCATTTTGAATTTCCTAAATTTGACCCTAGAATTGGCATAAGCGTCCTAAACATCTCCTTAGTACTGACTTTCATTCAAATCATGCGACTTTTTATATTTTGGTCTGCCATATTGGATTCGCCATTTTGAGTTTCCTAATTTTGACCCCAGATTCGTCATCAGCGTCCTAAAAATTTTCTTAGTACTGACATTCATCTAAATCATCCGACTTTTGTATTTTGGTCTGCCATATTGGATTGCCATTTTGAATTTCCTAAATTTGACCCTAGAATTGTCATGAGCGTCCTAAAAATCTTCTTAGTACTGACTTTCATCTAAATCATGTGATTTTTTATATTTGGGTCTGCCATATTGGATTCGCCATTTTGAATTTCCTAAATTTGATCCCGGATGACTTTTTGAATTTAGGTCCGCCATACCGGCTCTGTCATTTTGAATTTCTTAATTTTGACCCTAGATTCGTCATCAGCGTCCTAAAAATCCCCTCAGTACTGACGTTCATTTTAATCACGCGACTTTTTGTATTTTGGTCTGCCATATTGAATCCGCCATTTTTAATTTGTTCAATTTTGACTCCAGATTCGTCATCTGCGACCTAAAAACCTCCTTATGCCTGCCTTTAAATTAAATCTCGCGAATTTTTCTATTTTCGTAATTTTTTATATTTGGTCCGCCATATTGGATCCGCTATTTTGAATTTCGTAATTTCAAGTTCAGCTTCATAATCAGTCACCAAAAAAACCAGGGGATACCGAGCTTCATTAAAATACCTTAAGCTTTATGGGAGTTATTCAAAGTGCGCATTAGGGTGATTTAGTTAAAAAAAAAAACAATTTTTTTAATTCAACTTGGTATTTCTAAAAATTGTTCCTCTTGCCGCGAAAATGACCTCTGGTTTGTTTCAGAATTTTCAAAAAGTATTTAGAGGTCGCTCAAGGCCATTTTAGGGCAAAAATGCTCATTCCTAATTAAATTGACGCTAATGATTGATTATTCATTTCTGGCGCGTATGAACTGTGTTTTTTAAAATTCAATACTGCACACAGATTTTTCTCAGATTTTTACAATAAAATTCAAAGGTCACTCAAGGCCATTTTAGAGGATAAATGGCTATCCTTGATTAAATTGACGCTATTTATTGATTATTCATTTCTGACGCGTATGAATTTTTTTCATTACAAGTCAACATTGCACTCAGATCTTTTTCAGGTTTCTACAATGACATTCAAACGTGGCTCAATGTCATTTTTTCAATAAAATGTTGATTCAATTATATTTACTCTAGTCCTTTTTTGTAAAACAGTGACAATTTAGTCACTGCGATAAAAAAAAATAGTCAAAATGTTTAATAACCACGTGTCATATTACTTCAAGGTCATTCAGGGTCATTTTACGAGAAATGGTAATTCAAAATTTTTTTTTTCATGGCAGTTATTTTCTTTTCAATTTCGCTTTAAATTAAAAATAGAAAATGTTAAAAAAAGTAGTAGATCGCAGCTTTATTAATATATGATCAAGTTTCGTTGTCAAATTGTAATTACGAAGAATCAATTATCATAAGTGCAGAAGAAGGGGTAATGATTTACCTTTTAGAAAAGAAAGAGGAGAAATTAGTTGGCTATAAACTACCATCTGATATGCAAGTGTGAGCACTGTTTTTTCATTATCACAATTTACAAAAAGCTCTTTTTTTGCGAAATGACCTTGAATGCCCTTCAAATAATATGGCGAACATTTATCAAAGAACTTAACTAATTTTTTTGCCGACATGAATGAATTGAGACTGCTTCAATATAAAACAAAAACTAAAGAAAATTTCATTGAATCAACATTTTATTTAAAAAATGACCTTGAGAAACCTTTGAATGTCATTGTAATAATCTGAAAAAATCTGAGCGCAATATTGAATTGTAAAGCATACAATTCATATGTGCCAGAAATAAATTATCAATAAATAGCGTCAATTCAATTATGAATATCCAATTTTGCCCTCAAATGGCCTTGAGCGACCTTTGAATGTCATTGTAAAAATCTGAAAAAAATCTGAGTGCAACATTGAATCGTAAAGAACACAATTCATATGGGCCAGAAATGAGTAATCAATGAGTATCGTCAATTTAATTAAGAATGGCCATTTTTGCCCTGAAATGTCCTTGAGAGACCTTTGAATGTCATTATAAAAATCTGAGAAAAATCTGAGTGCAGTATTGAATTGTAAATAACACAATTAATACGCGCCAGAAATGAAGAATCAATGAATAGCGTCAATTTAATTAAGAATAGCCATTTATCCTCTAAAATGACCTTGAGCGACCTCTAAATATTTTTTTAAAATTCTCAAACAAATCAGAGTTCATTTTCGCAGCAAAAGGAACAATTTTTAGGAGCGCCAAGTTAAATTAAAAAAATTAAAAAATAATCACCCTAGAGCGCATATGAATCATTGTCAGTTTACTGGTTAAAGCGAAAATTTATTGATTCGTAGTTTTTCAATCGGCCCATAATGAACGGGACAAGAAAAGTTGTAAACTTATCGGGTAATTGTTGCAAAAATTGGTAAATCGTCTACTTTAAACTTTCGTGGCGAGGCGACATAAGAGGATAAGCCGAATATTTACGATGCTTGAGGAACTCGATCGAAGTTTGGAAACTTTAGGGTGCTACAGAAAGTTACGAAAGTTTCCCACTTGCAGAGTTTCGCGTAAGGTTTACATTAGGGAGCGTACACATAATTCGTAAAAAAAGAGGGATTCAATTATGTTTCAGGTTATTTTTTTTTTCACTGGAGTATTAATAAAAGAAAAAGTGGCCTGGCGGTTGAAAATTTAATTATTTTGCTGCAAATGCAGCTATATTAAAGGAATCTGTATTATCATTGGGGAATAACAGAAATTTTTAACCTCTTTTCAGACTAGATGGAGCTATGAATTAAAAATTATTGTAAATAATTCTTTTTCTGAAAAAAAGATTTTCTCCTATCGCTCCGCTGGGATTCGAACTACAGAACGTCTGATTTCTGGCCAGGTGCTTTTCCCATTAAGCTACTAGAGAGATCGAGAGAAGAAACTTTATTTTAGAAAATTCACGCATTATTAAGCTAGATGTTACAAAAAAATTGTTGAAGGAATCTGTATTATCATTAGAAAATAACAGAAATTTTTAACGTCTTTTCAGACTAGATGGAGCTATGAATTAAAAATTATTTTAAATAATTTTTTTTCTGTAAAAATAAGTTCTGTGGTTCGAATTCCAGCGGAGCGATAGAAGATCTTTTTTTCAGAAAAAAATTAATTGCAACTCAATTGTTAAAAAGTCATGTTTTTATCAAAAATACAACTACTTTGTTAAAAAAAAATCAGATAAAGGTTCATCTCTTTGGTTGAAAATTTGAATATTTCGGTGAAAATTCGTTTTATGTTTAGTTGAAAATAAATTTTTTTAACTGACAATTAAAATATTCCATGTTTGGTTAGAGATTCATCTTTTTCAATTAAAAATTTAACTATTTTGTTGAAAATTCGTCTTACTTGGTAGAAATTTAATCTTCTGGGTTGAGAATTTATTTATTTTTTGATAATAATAATGCAATTATTTGGTTGAAATATTAAGTGTTACATGCTTCGTTTAGAATTCATTTTTTTTTTGAAAAGTGGATTATTTGACTTACAGTTGAACTGCTTTGTAAACAAAAATATTTTTTCTATTAAGGATTCCTAATTATGGTGGAAAATTCAACTATTTTCTTTCAAATGAACTTTTATGTTATATATTCTACTGTTTTGTAGAAAATTCATCTCTCGGGCTGAAAATTTAACAGCTTTGTTGAAAATTATTTTTTTTTTTCTTCAAACTTATTTTTTTTTTTATTTGAAAATTTAACTATTCCATGTTTGGTTGGCAATTTATCCTGTATATTGTATAAGTTGGAAATTCGTCTTTTTTGCTAGAACATTAATCTTTTTTTTTCAAAGTTATCTTTTTTGTTATCAGAGTTTTCGTCTACAAATTTAACTATTCCAGTTTTATTTGAAACTTTATCCCTCATATTCTATATATCTTAATATTCTATTGAAAATTCAACTATTCGGTAGAAAATTCATATATTTTATTGAAAGGTCGTCCTTATGGGTAAAAAATTCTTCTCCTTTATGGATAGTTTAAATTTTTGGTTGAGAATTTAACTATTTTGTTAAAAATTCATCATTCTTGATTGAAAATGATCTTTTATGTTCAAAATTCATCTTTTCCGATTTAAAAGTCCGCTACAAAATTTTCTTTGTTTAATTCAGTTATTTGATTGAATTTTAGTCTTTTTTATTTTAAAATTCGACGATTTGATTGAAAATGCATATTAGTACGCTGAAAATTCAGCTATTTGGTTAGAAATTCAACTATTTTGTAAACAATATAATTATTTTTAGAAAATTTGACTACTTTGTTAAAGTCATCACTTTTGGTTGAAAATTCAACAATTTTGTTCAAAATTCATCCTTTTGGATTAAAAATTGATTTGCAGTCGAAAAATCATCCTCCTTGTTTGAAAACTTATCTCCTTAGTAGAATTTTCGACCACAAAAAGACTTTTGAAAAATTGTTGGGTTTTCAATAAAAAAGAAGGATTACTTTTACAATGAGGAATGAATTTTTAATTGAAAGAAACAAATTTTCAACAAAACAGTTAAATTTTTGACCCAAAAAGATGACGAGAGAGAAACGAGAGAGATGAATATTCACCAAATTGTTGAATTTTCAAACAAAAAATACAAGTGTTTAATCAAAAATTGAATAGTTACAGTTTCGGTTTTGAAAATTAATTTTTCAGAAAAAAAACGAATTTTCAACTAGTTGAAAAGAAACAAAATTTACAGAAATAATGAGCAAATATCTCAAAAAGGCAACTTAATTTTGTTGGGATCCGTGATTTTCCGTGATTTTTGAGTTATCACTTCTGCAAAAATTTAAATTAAATTATATAACTTATTATCTTTCCCTCTTCAAAAAAATTATAATTTTTGTTTCGGAATTCAACTCGTTTGGTTCATAATTTTAATATTTGGTTAAAAATTTAATTAATTTGTTGTAAATCCAACTATTTTGTTAAAAATTGATCTCATTCCGTCAATAATTCAACCGCTTGTTTGAAAACTGAACTTCTTCTTTAAAAATTAATTTTTTGGTTGAAAATTCAACTCTGGTTAATTTTTGAAATCTTCTCTTTAAAATTCATTTGTTTGGAGATTCCTTATTTCAGATGAAAATTCATCTCCTTGGTTAAAAATGTAATTGTTTGGCTGAAAATTCGTATTTTCGTTTGAGAATTAATTTTCTTCAAAGAAAATTTCAGTTAAAAAATCATCTCTTTGGTTGAATGTTGAACTATTTTCTTCAAAATTCATTTTTTTAAAGATACATTATTCTATATCAAAATTTATCTCTTTGGTTAAAAATGTAACCATTTTCCTGGAAATTCTTTTTTTGGCTGAGAATTAATTTTCTTTGCTAAAAAATGAAATTATTTCTTTTTTGGTAAAAAAATTAGATTTCTTGGTTGATAAGTCAACATTTTGGTTGAAAATTCAACTATTTGGTTGAATGTTGAAATATTTGATGAAAGTTCATTTCTCCGGTTGAAAATTAAACTATTTGGTTACATGTTGAAATCGTTTCTTGAAAATTCATTTTTTTTGTTGGTTAAAAAATTAATTTTCTTCACTAAAAATGTAATTATTATTTTTTTTTTTTGCAGAAAATTATTCGTCCGGTTGAAAGATTAAATTTTCATTTGAAAATTCAACTCTTTGAATGTTGAACTCATTTGTTGGAAATTCCTTTTTTTTTAAATTCATAATTTGTTCAAAATTCATCGCTTTGAATGAAAATTAAACTGTTTGGTTGAACGTTAAAATTTTTTTGAAATTTAATTTTTTTTCAGATTCATAATTTTAATTAAAAATTCACCGGTTCAGTTCAAAATATAATTATTTGGCTCAAAATTCTTATTTTTAGTTGAAAATTAATTTTTTCTACTGAAAATGTAATTATTTCTTTTTTGTGGAAAATTAATTTTCTTGGTTTAAAAAATCCACTTTTTGGTTGAAAATTCATTTTTTTGTTATTGCAGATTTATAATTTTAGTAGAAAATTCATCTCTTTGGTTGAAAATTCAACTATTTTCTTGAAAATTCATCTTGATTGAAAATTCATCTTGATTGATTAAAAATTGACTTTCTTACTGAAAATTTTTCTTGGCTTGTTAAAAAGTCAACTGTTTCCTGAAACATTCGAATCTTCAGCTTGAAACCTTAATTATTTTTTCAAGAATTCGTCTATTTGAGCAGCAAATAAATCTTGCTTCTTGAAAATTCATCGATTTGTTTGAGGATTGAACTATTTGGCTTAAAATTTGTCTTTTTCTGGTGAATCAAACTGGTTAATTATTCGATTTTTTTATTAAAAACTATTTTTGTAACTAGGAATTAAACTTTTCCATTTTTCCTTGTAAAATGATTTCTTTAAGTTGAAAAGTATTTATTGAAAATGCGTCTTTGGGTAGACAATTAATCTTTTTGGTCAAAAATTCATCTCTGTAGGTTAAAAATTCAGCTATTTGTTAAAAATCTCTCTATTTAGTTCAAAGTTTAATAATTTTCTTGAAAATTCAACTATTCTGTCAAAGACGTCTTTTTTGGTCGATAATTCAACTATGTTGGAAATTCGTCCTTTCGGTTTGAAAATTGATTTTTTATTATAGAAAAGTCATCTTTCTTGGTTGAGCATTCATCTCTATTGATTGGAAATGAAATTTTTTGTCAAAAATTCAATCTTTTTTTTTGGACGAATTTGTCTAACTGTTTTTGATAGTGGAAGATCAGAAAAGGTTTATATATCATTAGAGTTTAATAAAAAAACTTAACTCCTAGGTTCAATATCGGATTTTCAAAGTCAGTTTTGACCAAATCCTGTTTATAATTTTTTCGTGAATCTTTGTTGCTATAAATTTCAAACTCCGAAGATATGACATGAAAAAATGTAATTATTTTATGTTTTTAATCTGGAATAGTAAGATTTAAGGTGTAATCAATATCGTATTTCTGGCTGATTAAATTCATGTTTGCGGGTCATTCGCTGTGCTTCAACTATCAGAGACATAAATCAATATCACTGATATGCTTGATAGAATTCTCGGTCGTTATTTTTAAAAGTATCTTTCGAAATAAACTTGCAATTCTTACAAATAATATCTCGAAAGTTATCTTTCATATCATGCAATATATCATGCATTTTCATACGAAACGATTCTTAACGCTTGGCTTACTTCACGAATCAGCTGCGAATGTGCAGTACTGCCAGTTTTACTAGCTATAAAGATAATGGAATTTAAAAGCGAAACTTCGTGCAAAACAGGAAAGAACTTTATCTATTCTACTTTTTTGTGGATATTAAAATAATCTATTCTCGCCATTAAAAATATTTATAAAGTATATCCTCAGATTTACTTCAGTCATTCCTGTCAAAATTAAAATATGTCAATTTAAATGGAATTTAATTATCTAAATATAATTCCAATTTTAAATTTTTTAACATTTAAATTGGTAACTTTTCAGTTTTTTTTGTATATACGAATTGTGAAGTGTACTAGGTTTAGAGAATTTGAAAACAAATATATAATCTAAACTTGAAGAGAGCTAACTAAAATTAAATCACAATTTATCCAAAAGCCATTAATTTGAGATGCATCCAAATAAGGAAGTAATTTCAATTTCAAAGTTTTAAAAAATTTTTGAAAAAGTTTGATATAAAATATAGAGTGTGAATATTTTCATAATTATAATTTATATAATTGATTTTAGACATCTGATCGATTTAATTAATCAATCTCATTAAGGTTAGGCAAAGGCTGACCATAAAGGACTTTTACTACTTCCCTGAATTCCTAAACTATTATTCTCGAGAAACTATAGTGATGGCTGATTTGGAGTGAAAATTCATTTTAATCAGTGATCGGACTACCCACTATTTTCCCTATTTTCCCCTTTCTTAAAAAATTCCCCTTTTTCCTATTTTTTCTCGAAACTTCCCCTTTTGCCCCTTTCTCTCGTTTTTCGCTGAAAAGCGAACTGAATCAATAAAATTCAACAACTTGGTCGAAAGTTAAACTACTTTGTTAAAAATTTTTTTTTTTTTCGTTAAAAATTAATCTCTGTGACTGAAAACTTAACTATTTTGTCAAAAATTTGTTTCATTTTTTGTTGGAAATTTATTTTTTCAATTTATAAATTTAATATTCCATTTGTTGTGGATAATTCTTTTTTTTCCAGTTGAAATTACAACTATTAGGTTAAAAATTGATGTATTATGTTGGTTATTTATATTTTTTGTAGAAAATTAATATTCTTGGTCAAAAAGTCAACTTTTTGGTTGAAAATTCAAGTCTATGATTGAATATTGAACTCTTTTCTTTAAAATTTATTTTTTTGTTCAAGATTCATCATTTTTGTTATAGATTCATCTCTTTCGTTAAAAATTCAACTTTTTTTGTTTTGTTTTTTTTGCTATGAAATAATTTTTTTTGTAAGAATATAACTATTCCGTTTTTTGTTGAAAATTTATATTTTAAATTTAAAATGAATTTTTTCTGGTTAAAAATTCATGCATTTTTTTCAAATTCCTTTTTTTTTTGTCGAAAATTTCTTTCATTTTTCGTTGATGATTTATTTTTTTATTTGATAACTTTAATATTCCATTTTTGGTCGGAAATTTTTTTTTTCCAGTTGAAATTACAACTATTTTGATGAAAGTTTATGTATCATGTTAGTAATTTATATTTTTTGTAGAAAATTAATATTCTGGGTCAAAAAGTCAACTATTTGGGTGAAAATTCAACTCTATGATTGAATATTGAACTCTTTTCTTCAAAATTTATTTTTTTTTGTTCAAGATTCATAATTTTTGTTATAGATTCATCTCTTTCGTTAAAAATTCACTTTTTTTCTTTTTTTTTTTTTACTATGAAATAATTTTTTTTTGTGAGAATATAACTATTCCGTTTTTTGTTAAAAATTTATATTTTAAATTGAAAATAAATATTTTCTTGTTAAAAATTCATGTATTTTGTTCAAATTCCTTTTTTTTGTCGAAAATTTCTTTCGTTTTTCGTTAAAAATTTATTTTTTTAATTGATAACTTTAATATTCCATTTTTGGTCAAAAATTCTTTTTTTCCAGTTGAAATTACAACTCTTTGGTTAAAAATTCATCTTTTACGTTGGTAATTTATATTTTTTGTAGAAAATTAATATTCTTGGTCAAAAACTCTTTTCAAGAACTCTTTTCTTCAAAATTTATTTTTTTGTCCAAGATTTATCATTTTTGTTATAAATTCATCTCTTTCGTTAAAAATTCAACTATTTTTTTTTTGAATTGTTTCTTTTTGCTATGAAATAATTGTATTTGGTGAGAATATAACTATTCCGTTTTTTGTCGAAAACTTATATTTTAAATCGAAAATGAATATTTTCCGGTTAAAAATTCATGTATTTTGTTCAAATTCTTTTTTGGAAACTTGATCTTTTTTTGTTGCAAAATTAACTATTACATGATTTTTTGAGAATTTTGTTTTTTCTTTGAATCAACTACTTTGCTTGAGGTTGAACTACTTTTTTAAATTTTTAAGTCGAAAATACTGAAAAATTCAACATTTTGGTATGAAATTAAACTATTTGCTTGAAAATGATCTTCGTTGTTGAAACTGCATCTGCTTTAGTAGAAAATTGAAATGTTTTGTTGAAAATTAAATCACTTATTTAAAAATTTAACTACTGTATAGGAAATTTTTTGTTGTCAGAAATTAATTTTTTATCTGAAAATTTAGCTATTGCGTTTTAAGTTTAAAATTTTTGCTCTATGAGTCAGAAATCAAAGGATTTTGATATGAACTTTGGAGTGTAAGTATTTTTATAATTATAATTTATATAATTGATTATTATTATGCATATTATGAATTAATTAACCTCATTAAAGTTAGGCCAAGCCGGACCAAAAAGGACTTTTACTACTTCCCTGAATCCCTATTATTCTTGAGATTATTGATAGTCTCTTCTACTGTGAAAGTGTATTTTAATTACGAATCGAACTACACATCATTTACCCTATTTCCCTCATTTCCCCTTACCCCTTACCCCTTACCCCTTACCCCTTACCCCTTACCCCTTACCCCTTACCCCTTACCCCTTAC
>CAKNYM010052305.1:322840-337184 GCA_932195095.1 Andricus curvator
TACCCCTTACCCCTTACCCATTTACTCATTACCCCTTACCCATTTACCCTTTACCCATTAAACCTTTACCCATTACCCATTACCCCTTTTCCCTTTTCCCTTTACCCCTTCCCCTCCTTTCCCCTTTTCAAGAATTCTTATTTGCCCATGTTTTTTATATACTTCCCGTTACCCCATTTCCCTGTTTCCCCTCCCCTTTCCCCTCCAATTTCCCTTTTTTAAGAATTCTTATTTTTCCATGTTTTTTAGAAACCTCCTCTTTTCCCCCTTTTTCTCGTTTTTTCGCTTAAAGGCGAACTGAATTAACAAAATTCAACTACGTGGTTAAATGTTGAACAACTTTTTTGAAAATGCAATCCTTTCTATTAAAGATTCATCTTTTTCCGTTAAATAACTTTTAATTTAAATTTCAAGTGTTTGGTTTAAAATTCAAGTATTTTGTTGATAATGAATCTTTTTGTGGGAAGTTAATAAATTAATATTGAACCTTTTTCTTAAAAATTATTTGTTGTTGTTGAATTCATCATTTTTGTTAAAGATTCATTTCTTTCGTTGAAAATTTAACTATCTTTCAAAAAATTAGTTTTTGGTTGAGAATTAATTTTCTTCGCTAACAATGTACCTATTCCTCTTTTGATTCAAGATTTATATTTTAAATTGAAAATTAATATTTTCTGGTTGAGAATTTATGTATTTTGTTGAAAATTAATTTTTTTTTTGTGGAAAATGAATTTTGTTGGTCAAAACTTTATCCTTTTTGGATAAAAATGCAACCGCTTGGTTGAAGATTAATCTCAAATCTGCTTGAGTTAAGGATTCAAATATTTTGTTGAAAATTTGACTTTTTTTGTGGAATTCAACTGTATTCGATTGGAAATTAAAATTTTTAGTTGTTGAAATATTAGCTATTATATCATCTGTTGGAAACTCATGTTTTTGGTTGAGAAAACAACTACTTGGTTCAGGTTGAACTATTTTGTAAAAAAATTGTTATTTTTTTAAAGATTAATAATTTTAGTTGAAAATTCAACTATTTGTCGTAAACTAACCTTTTTGTTGAAAATTCATATTTTCGGCTCAAAAATTCACATGTTTTTTAGAAATTTTGTTGTTGACATAAAAATTTAAGAATTTTGTAGAAAAAAAAACAATTTTGTTAAAAAAATTTATTTTTGGTTAAAAATTCATTTTGTTTGGCACAAAATTAAACAGTTTGGTTAAGAAATTTAACTGGTGGATTAAAATTTAAACTATTTATTCGAAAATTTAACGATTTTGTTGAAAATTCGTCCTTTTTAGCTAAATTAAACTGGTTAAACATTAGGTTTTTAAACCTAAAATTTAACCATCCCCTTTTTAAAGTAAATTTTTTTTCAGTTGAAAATTCAACTATTTCGTCAAAAATGTATCTTTCCTGATTACAAGTTATCTTCCTTATATATAATTTTTTATTTCCGGTTTGAAATTCAACTGTTTTCTAAAAAATTTAAATTTTAATCTGACAACTTAACTATTGTGTAGCAAATTCCTCTATTTGTGTAAAAAATAAATCTTGTTTGCTGAACCGAAATTTCGTGCAAATCCTAATTCTAATTTTTTTTAAATCAAAATTTAAGAAGAGCTAACTAAAATTAATTAGAATTGATTAAAAATCAATTAATTTGAGGTGCATCCATATTAGGAAGTGATATACAAACTTTGGTGGGTCTGGTTTCGAGGCAGTTTCAATTTTAAAATTTTTAAACAATTTTTAAAAAGCTTGATATGAACTATGGAGTATAAGTATTTTTATAATTATAATTTACGTAATTGAGGTTAGACGTCTAATCGATTCATTTAATCAACCTCATTAAAGTTAGGCCAAGCCTGACCATAAAGGACTTTTACTACTTCCCTGAATCCCTAAACTATCATTCTCGAGAAACTATAGTGATGGCTGATTAGGATAGTCTTCTCTACTGTGAAAATAGATTTCAGTAAGTGATCAGACCACCCACTTTTTTCCCTATTCCCTATTTTCCCCTTTCTTGAAGAATTTTTCTTTTTTTCCTGTGATTTTTAGAAACTTACCCTTCTTCTCGTTTTTTTGGCTTAGAAGCAAATTGAATTAAGATCGAATTATTTATTATTGAAAGTTAATTATTATACTTTAATTCCAAGTCTTCTATTGCATTTTTGGTTCATAATCCATCTGTTTTGTGTAAAAATTCGAATATTTGGTTCAAAATCGAATTGTTTTTTCAAAATTCAACTATTTTGTTAAAAAATCATTTTATTAGTTGAAGATTCGTCTCTTTGGTTGAAATTTTTTTTTTTTAATTGAAAATTACTTGTTGGAACTGAAAATTTGATTCTTACATTTTTTCTCGAAAATCAAATAGTTGTTGGTAAAAACTTAACTATTTGGTTGAAAATTAAATTTTTCCATTGATCCATTGGTTGAATCTATTGTTAAAAATTCTTTTTTTTTGGAGGAATGAACTATTCTGTTGAAGTTTAATAAGAAAAAATATCAATTTTAAATCATAAAAAGATATAGAATTTAATCCAAAGAGACAATTTCCAACGAAGCTGTTGAATTTTCAAACAAAAAAATGACTTTTGAACAAAAGAGTGGAATTTTCAACATAATTATTAAATTTTTAACTAAATATTTGAAATTTTGACCTTATTAGATAAATTTAAAAAAAAATTATTAATCACGCAGTTTCATTCACAATCGAAAAGTTGAATTTTCAACTAAATTTATCTATACAAGAAGACAAATTCTCGACAAAACAATTACATTTTTCACATAATTATTAAGTAGCAAACACAAAAATTTAATTTTTAACAAATTAATTAAATATTTGGCAAAATAATCAGATTTTCAACAAAATATTAAAATTTTTAACTAAAATTCATCTTCAACAAGAAAAAATAAATTTTCCATTAAGAAGTTCAACTTTCAACAAAGAAGTGTAATTTCCAATCAAAAAGCATTAATTGTCTATAAAAAATATATAAATTGATATTTCAACAAAGAAAATACTTTAATTAAAAAAAAAACTGTTGAATTTAACCAAAAGAGATAAATTTTTAACAAAATTGATGAATCCTCAACCAAATAAAATTAATTTCAAATTAAACAGTTATTATTCTACAAATTTTTTACAAATTTTACAAATTTTCTACAAAATTATTATTAACCAAAAAAAATACAATTTAAACCTTTTCTCTGGAGAAAAGTTAAAATTTCGACCAGGAAATATTTTTCAGTCTAGAGATAAAACAAACTTTTAAATTGTTGAATTTTCAGCAGAATCCATCTGTTTTGGATGAAAATTCGAATATTTGGTTCAAAATCGAATTATTTTTTCAAAATTCAACTATTTTATAAAAAAATCATATCTTTGGTTGAGAATTCAAATGGTTGAAAGTGAAACCACTTTGTTAAAATAATATTTCGTTAGCTTAAGAGTTAACTACTTTGCCAGAAATTCGTTTTTTGTTTTTGTTGAAAATGAATTTTCTTGATTAAAAATTCAACTAATCCATTTTTTGGCTTAAAATTGATCTTTTAAGTTAAAAATTAAACAATTACATTTTTTATTGTCAATTAAGCTTTTTTTGTTAAAAATTCAACTATCGGTTGAATATTGAAATACCTTTTCTATTAAATTTATTGAAATCAAATTTTTTATTAAATTAGGGTCAAAATTCAAATGTTTTGTGGATAATTCTAGTATTTGGTTGACTAGTTTGTTCAAAATTCTTTTTTTTTTTAGGAGGAATCAACTATTTTGTGGAAACTTTGTTTAAGATTTGATCAAAAATGTTCAACAATAGTTAAAATTTGCTTTTTTGGGTTTTTTTATACATAGTTAGTTATATGAAACAATTCCACTATATGATTGAAAATGAACTTTTTGGTTGAAAATTTATATTTTCGGATTGAAAATTCAACAATTTTATAGAAAATTAACCTTCTTGGCTTCAAAATTTAACAATCTGATTCCAATTTTTTCTCTTTTGTTTAAAAAATATTTTTCGGTTAAAAATTCAACTCCTTCATCGAGAATTCTTTATCTTTGTTGAAATATTCATCTCTTTTGTAGAAATTTGATCCTTTTTGGTTCAAATGCAACTCTTTGTTTGAAGTAATTTGTTTTGGTTAAGGATTTAAATTTTTTTGTTTAAACTTCGTTATTTTTAATTGAATTCAACTGTTTTTCATATTTACATTAAAATATTTTGTGTCTGAAATATCAACTATTATATTTGTTCGTGATTTCACTTTTTTTTCTTATTTCACTTTTTTGGAATTCAAACTCTTCTTTATTTGAGAGGCAAATCTTTTTTTTCTTTAAATTCAACTATTTGGGTAAAAATTTATCTTTTTGAGTTGAAACTTCCACTATATGCTTGAAAATACATCTTTGTAGAAAGAAATTAATCTATTTTGTTAAAAAGTAGAAAAATCTTTTCGGCCTAAAGATTGAACTATTTGGTTAAACATTTTTTTCAATTATGTTTTTTTTTGGTTCACAAGTAAAACTGTTTTCTGACAGATTTTTTTTACCTTAAAAACTTTAATGTTTTGTTGGAAATTTATCTCTTTTAGTAAAAAATAAATCTTTTTTGGTTAAAAATTGAACTATTCTGATGAAAGTGTAATACATATTTCGACTTGAAATTCTAAGCGTTTTATATTGACTTCAATATAGCACCTATACATTATTTTCATCAAAAAGAATTGATTCTTCTATTTTCATGAAAAATCACCCAATTTTTTTATTTTAAATCTGAAAATTGTTAAAAAACACACTCAGAAAATCATTTCGTTGAATCAAACAATTTTTTTTTTGGTTCAACGACAGAATATGATTATATAGTCAACAAAATATTTGATTGACCCAACTAAATTTTTTGTTTCTTTTAACAAAATTTGTTGGTTAAAACAAAATTAAAACAAAATTGATTATTTAGTTGATTCAAAAAAACAATTTTTGTTGGGTTAAAAAATTATAAGTGCACATGGATTTTGAGCTCTATTAAAACTGAAGTATTCATTCAAAAAGTCATAAATTAAACATTTATCTCCAAATTACTAGAAATTATAGCTTATTTAACAATGTGAAACTATTGTCTCATACATTTTTTTTACGTCACCATTATTCTCTCTTCACATTGTGTAGAACTTGAAAGCTGTGGTAGGTAGTTAAAGCAGTACTGCCTCATTCGCTGTAAAAGTACCTCGAGTCGATAATCCGAGTACTTACCATCTACTACATTTCCCACCACTATAAAACTAATTCTTTTGAAGCTAAATTTTTTTTTTATTAGAATAAAATCGATAATTTTATCAATATTCATGGATCGAAACTTTAATTAGATATATATGGAATTGAGTGTTCAAAAAGCAAAACCCAAATATGAAAGAAGTAATAAACAAAAGCAAAATTTAAAAGTTTTAATTTAGAATTGTAATCTCTTTGCTATAACGAAAAAATTTTTCTCATCTTAAGAATTTGAAACTTATTGAATTTTGAACAAAATAGGCAAATTTTCCACAAAAAGTATTAATTTTTCAGAAAAAAATAAATTTTAAACTGAAGAGTTGCATTTACAACCAAATAGTTGAACTATCAAACGAAAAAGAGGAATTTTAAAGAAAGAGCTGAATTTCCGATCCTACAAAGACTAATTTTCAATCAAGTAGTTTTTAAACAAAAAAGATGAAATTTTAATCAAAAATAATTGAATTTTTAACAGAAAAAGACAGATTGTCAACTGAGAACTTTTCTATGAGAGAAGATGGATTTTCCATCAAAAGTAGGTGAATTTTTAACCAAAAAGACGAATTTTCGACACAAAAAATTACTTTTCAACAAAAAAGTCGAATTTTCTGCAAAATAATTAATCTTTCAACAAAATAGTATAATTTTTTACCCACAAAGATAAATTTTCAACCAAATGGTTGAATTTCCGACAAAAAAAGACGAATTTTTGAAAAAGAGTTAAATTTTCAAGAAAATATTTGAATTGATAACAAAGAAAAAAATTAATCTTAGACTAGATGGATGCATTTACAGTCAAACAGTTGCATTTTCAATCAGTAGAGACGAATTTTAACTATATAATTGAATTTTCAACCCGTAAAGACGAATTTTGAATCAAGAAATTTTCGGCCAAAAATGATGAATTTTCAATCAAAAAATGATGAACTTTAAACCTAACCAGACGAATTTTCAATAAAGTAGATGAAACTTAGAACGAAAAATGATCAACTTTTAACAAAAGAGTATAATTTTCAACAAAATTATTAGAATTTCAACAAAGTAGTTGACTTTCAAACCTAAAAGGATGAATTTTCAATTACATAGTTGAATTTTCGACAAAAAAAAAATTACTTTGTAATAAAGGGGTCAAATTTTTAACAAAATTATAAAATTTTAAACAAAATTGTTAATTTTAACCAAAGAGTTGAATTTTTAACCTACAATGACGAATTTTCAACAAAGAACTGTAATAAGAAAAAAAATGAATTTTTAATCATAAAAAGATATAGAATTTAATCCAAAGAGACGAATCTTCAACGAAGTTGTTGAATTTTCAAACAAAAAATATCACTTTTGAACAAAAGAGTGGAATTTTCAACAAAATTATTAAATTTTCAAATAAATGTTCGAACTTTCGACCTAAATAGATCAATTTTTAACAAAAAAAAATTAATAACCAAGCAGTTTCATTCACAATCTTTCACACTTCACAATTTTTTCAATTCACATTTAAATTTCACATTCACAATAATTGAACTTTCAAGCAAACGAATGAATTTAAAAAAAATAGTTGAATTGTTAAACATATAATCAAATTTTCAACAAAATAGTCAAATTTTTAACTAAAACGATGAATCTTCGACGAGAAAAAATAAATTTTCAATTAAAAACTTCAACTTTCAACAAAGATGTGTAATTTTCAATCAAAAAGCTCTAATTGTCCCTAATAAATATATAAATTGATATTTCAAGAAAGAAAATACTTTATATAAGGAAAAAGTTAAATTCAACAAAAAAAGAGAAACTTTGAACAAAATTGTTGAATCCTCAACCAAATAAAATTAATTTTCTATTGAATAGTTGCATTTTTAATCAAAAAAGATACAATTTAAACATTTTTTCTGGAAAAAAGTTAAAGTTTCGACCAGGAAATATTTTTCAGTCTAGAGATAAAAAAACTTTTAACCAAATTGTTGAATTTTTAACTATAATCGACCAATATTCAACTTAAAATAAAATAGTTTCGCTTTTGGTAAAGAAAACTTATTTTTGATAAACAAAAAACAATTATTCAACAATATAGTTAAATCGTGAACCAAATGGTAGAATTTTTAATCAATAGAGAATTTTTAATCAAAAAAGATGATTTTTCAATCAAATAGTTAAATCTTCAACAAACAAAATAATGAAACAGTTAAATTTTCAGAAAAAAATTAATTTTCAATCAAACAAGTACGAATCTTCTACAAAATAGTCAAATCTTCAACTTATGAAATAAATTTTTAACGAAAAATTCAAAATTTCTACCAAATAGTTGAATTTGCCAAAAGAAAAGTTTATTTCAAAATAAAAAACTGAAGAGCTTAATTTCGATTTGAAAGCTATCAATTTTCACATAAAATTTTTTTCAAAATTTTCAACAAAAAAAAAAGATAAATTATGAACAAAAAATATAAGAGTAGACTTTTAAATTTAAACAAATAAACTTTCAACCAATAATAGTTTGATTTTCTTATTAGGTTCTTTTTTCAGTTCGCATTTAAGTGAAACAAAAAAAAAAAGGAGATTTTTTTCAAAACAGGGGAAGAAGAGGAAATATTTAAAAAAACTCGATTTTAGAAAGATAAATTCAAAAAATTTCGATTCTTTCAAGCATTTCAAAAAATTGTTATTCACATTTACAATATCCATGTGTGATGTCTCATTCTGATTTAGACAAAATCGATATTTTATGAATATTCATGCATCGAACCTTAAATTAGATATATGGCAGCGGAAAATCAGAAATCAAAACCGAGACATAAAAGCAGTAATATACAAAGGGAAATTTAAAAGTTTTAATTTAGCTTTGCAATCTCTATGCGATGCGGCAAAAAATTCGCATCACCTTCAATATCGTCCAAGCAAATGAGGAACATGCATACTTCATTTGCGCTCTAGTTGCGTTTCCCTTCCTCTGTTCCCTATTTCTATACAGTCTGATTTTTTGTGCTTTGTTCCAACTTTGCCTCTATCGTACTTTTTCTGTCACAATCAGGTGTTTTGAATTTCCAGCTCTATTGATGCTATCGGATTTCCTTTCCGTTGGTCAAAGATCCAGATGTTAATTCTGGCACTCAAAATATTCCAATTCACAAAAATATTTTTATAGTAGAAGCTTCTATTAGATATGTTTCATGACAAGACAGTAAATGACATGTGATCTATCTTTTTGGCGATCCATCAGCTGCGTGAGGGGAAGTTGGGTAGTGGGGATAGAGAAGCCAAGTAGACGGCGATCAACTGGGCATAGCCCACTACACCAGTTTGGAAATATGTCGGCTGGGTGAGAAGAAGTTGGACAGTTGTGTTACAGCAACCAGATAGACGGTGATCAAATGGGCGTAGCCCGCGACAGCATTCTGGATATCCCTCAGTTGTGTGATAGGAAGTTGGACAGTTGCGGCAGAGCAACCAGGTAGACGGTGAACACATGGGCATAGCCCACTACACCAGTCTGGAGATATGTTGGCTGCGTGAGGGCAAGTTTTATAGTTGTGGTAGGGCAACCAGGTAGACGGTGATCAAAAGGGCGTAGCCCCTGACAGCATTCTGGAGATCGCTCAGTTGTGTGATGGGAAGCTGGACATTGGTGGTAGAGCAACCAGATAATCGCTGCACAAATGAGCATAGCCCACTACACCAGTCTGGAGATATGTCGGCTACGTGAGGGGAAGTTTGACAGTTGTGGTAGAGCAACCAGGTAGACGGCGATCAAATGGGCGCAGCCCGCGACAGCATTCTGGAGATTCCTTAGTTGTGTGATGGAAAGATGGACAGTGGTGGTAGATAAAACAGGTAGAAGGTGAAGACATGGGCATAGCCCACTACACCAGTCTGGAGATATGTCGGCTGCGTGAGGGCAAGTTTCATAGTTGTGGTAGGGCAACCAGGTAGACGGTGATCTCTGGAGATCGCTCAGTTGTGTGATGGGAAGCTGGATAGTGGTGGTAGGGCAACCAGATAGACGGTGAACAAATGGTCGTAGCCCACCAAATCAGTCTGGAGATCTGTCGGCTGTGTGAGGGAATGTTTGACAGTGGTGGTAGAGCAACCAGGTGAACGGCGATCAAAAGGGCGTAGCACGCAACAGCGTTCTGGTGATCGCTCAGTTGTGTGATGGAACAGTGGAGAGTGGTGGTCGAGCAACCACATAGACGGTGAACAAATAGGCATAGCCCACTACACCAGTCTAGATATATGTCTGCAGCGTGAGGGAAAGTTTCACAGTTGTGGTAGAGCATCCAGGTAGACGGCGATCAAATGGGCGTAGCCCGCGACAGCATTCTGGAGATCGCTCAGTTGTGTGATGGGAAGCTGGACACTGGTGGTAGAGCAGCACATGACGTTGTGGAATTTTAAGTTGCCTAGAGTTATCTGCAATCAGTATCGCAGAAATCCTTGTCAAAATATTTAAAAAATCAAATTATAAAGCAATACATAAACATTTTTGAAGTTAATACGAATAACCTGTATTATTAATTTTGCTCATGTGCCTATGCATTTTCTGAAAGAACTTAGTCATAATTTTTCTTTAAATCGGTAAGAAATTTTGTGTGGACATGCTTCCATGAATATACTACAGGGAATACATCTTTATATTTTCTGAAACTACTGTAAATATTGGGAACATGCTGCCTCAAAATAAAAATCAGGGTTGCTACAGGTCAGGGAATTTCAGAAATTCAGGAAAGTCAGGGAATTTTCAATAAACTGAAGTTGAATTTCAGTTTTATTGTTTGGTTGAAAATTCAACAATTTTTTTCAAAAGTTATTCTTTTTGATCAAAAATTCAATTGTTTTGTTGAAAAGCCGTCTCTTTGAATTGAAAATTCATCTATTTTGGTAAAAATTTAAATTTTTTTGGTTAAAATCACAACTGTGTGTTTGAAAATTAATCTGTCTTAGTTGAATCTATTATTATATTTTTTGTTGAAGATTTATCCTTTTTGGCTGGAAATTCCACTACTTAGTTGAAATTGGAAATACTTTGTTAGAAATTTATTTTCTTGGTTCATAATTCATCATTTATGTTAAAAACCCGTTTTGGTTTGTTCAAAATTGAACTATTTTGTTTAAAATAATTTTCTCTTACTTAAACAATATTTTTTTACTGAAGACTTACCTATTCCATGTTCCGCAGAAAATTTATCTTCTTCAGTTGAAAATTCAACTATTTGGTTGAAAGTTCCTGTATTTTGTTAAAAATTAATATTTTTTAGTAGAAAATTAATCTTGTTGGTTGAAACCTTATATTTTTGGTTGAAAAATTATTTTAAATATTTGTTTAAAAATTCTTTTATTTTGTTAGGTGTTAACCCTTCTATGTAGAAAATTTATCTTCTTCATTGAAAATTTATCTTTTTAGTTAGAAATTTATTTCATCCATTGCAAAACTTTTGTTATCAAAATTTTTTTTTTACTCAAAATTTAACTACTGAATTTTTTATTGTAAATTTATCTTTCATGATAAAAATGTATACTTCTTGGTTGATGATTCATCTGTTTGGTTGAAAATTTTAATATTTCTTTAAAAATTTATTTTTTTTCAATTGAAAATTGAAACTGAAAATTGATTAAATTTTTTGGTGGAAGATGCATAATTTCAGTTGTAAATCCAACTATTTTTTATTGAAAGTAACTTCTATTCAGCAGAAAAGTCTACTATTATATTTTTGATTGAGAATTTATCTTTTTCATTAAAAATAGTATTTTTTGAAAAAAGTTGTAGTATTTGGTTAAAAATTCCATTATTTTGTTTTTAATTCAATAATTTGGTTAGAAAATTTTGTTGAAAATTCAAGTTTTAGTGTTGAAAATTAACTTTTTTGTTGAAAATTTCTATTTGTGGGTTGAAAATTAACATTTTAGTTCAAATTTTTTTTCTTCCTAGATTGAAAAATCTTTCTTTGTTGAAAATGCTAACTTTTGTTAAAAATTCGTCTTTTTGGTTTGAAAATTGATCTCTTTTGCTGAAAATTAATTAATTTCTATTCAGTAGAAAAGTTTACTATTATATTTTTGGTTGAGAATTTATCTTTTTTGTTAAATATAGTATTATTCGGAAAAAGTTGTATTATTTGGTTGAAAATGAAATTATTATGTTTTAAATTCAACAATTTTGTTAGAAAATCTTGTCGAAAATTCAAGTTTTAGTGTTAAAAATGAACTTTTTGTTAAACATTTTTATTTGTGAGTTGAAAATTCAACAACTTGGTTCAAATTTTTTTTTTCTACCTAGAGTGAAAAATCTTTCTTGTTTTTGAAAAGTTAAATATTTTATTGAAACTTTGTTTTTCGTGTTGAAAATTATTTTTTTAACAATTGAAAATTTAAGTATTGAATTTTTGGTTTGCAAATAGATCTTCAAAACATAGATCATCAAAAAGTTGAACTTTTTGTTACAAATTTGACTTTTTTGTAGAAAGTTTTTTTTTTGTACAACAATAATCTTTTAACGGAGAATTTAACTGTCTATTTTTGGTTCAAAATTCATCTTTTTCAACTAAAAATTCGACAATTTTGTTGAAAAAATTGATGTATTTTTTTAATTTTTTTTTTTGTAAAAAATTAATCTTCTTCGTTCAAAATTTAAATGATTGGTTAAAAGTGGAACTCTTTTGTTGAAAATTGTTTTTTTTTTTCGGCTCATGATTCATCATTTTAATTGAAAATTAGGTTTCTTCTTCGAAAATTCAAGCAATTCGTAGAAAATTCTGTTTTTCTGTTTAACATTGATTTCTCAACTGAAAATGTAACTATTCCTTGTCTGGTTTAATTTATTTTAGTTGAAAATTCAACTATTCAATAAAAAAATGTATCCTCTTTAGTTGAAAATTAAACCGTTTTGTGGAACATGGATGTATTTTGTTGAAAAATTGCCTTCTTAGTACAAAATTAATTTTTCAACTAAAAATGTAACTATTCCAGTTGAGGATTCACAATTTTTGTTGAACGTTCATCTTTTTGGTTAAAAATCTAACTATTTGATTGAAAGTTGAACTCTTCTGTTAGAAATTAATTTTTTGTTGAATATTCATTATTTTAGTTGAACATTTATCTGTCTGTTTTAAAATTGAACTTTTTTGTTGAAAACTCGGTTTTTAGTAAAACATTATTTTTCAAAGTAAAAATTTAACTACTTCAGTTGAAGATTCCTAACTTTTGCTGAGAATTGATCTCTTTGATAAAAATTGCATCTCTGGTTGTAAATCTAACCAATTTTTGTTAAAAGTTAATTGTTTCCTGTTAAAAAGTCTTATAGAAAAATACTATATTTTTGGTTAAGAATTTTTGTTGGGAAAAATGTTATTATTGGTCTAGAAATTTCATTCTCTTGTTTCAAATTCAACAATTTTGTTAGAATGTCATTCTTTTCCGTTCAATATTAAACAGTTTTTCAAAAATTCCTCTTTTGGTGTTAAAAATTGAACTATTCAGTTGATAATGAAATAATTTTGGTAGGAAGTTCGATTTTTTTTTTTAAATTCATATTTGCGGATTATAAATTCAATGATTTTGTAGAAAATTTTCCTTTTTGCCGTAAATATTCAATGATTTGTTTAACATTTTTTTTTCTCCCTTTAGCTAAGAATCATTTTGGTTGAAAAATTAAACTCTTGTTTGTTAGATAAAAACACATTTTTTTAACTGAAAATTTACTATTCAACTTTTTGTCAGAAGAGCATTTTTTAGTTGAAAATCAAACTATTTGGTTGAAAATTGATATATTCAAGTTAAAAATTTAACGTTCTTTAAAAATATTTTTTTCTAGAGCTGTAGAGATTTATAGGCCAATATAGAAAAATTGGAATTTTTCTCCTACCCTGAAATTAAAAATTTGATCAAAAATTACAGGTTTTAGAAATATTATGTCAAAGAGGACTAACTTTCCACTCGACAGATATGCATAAAGTCGTGTAAAAATCTATTTTGCATCCAGAAAAGTGGATAACTTTTATCTGAAGTTGATAATCAGAATGATATGCAGCGCTATGATATCTCGGGGCTTGCTCTGAATATAATCCACTCAAAATATATTACACTTTATTTTTTACCGAATCAGAATTCAAATCAAAGGAACGAACTTTCTTTTCAACATAAATATAAAATGAAAATGCAAAACTCAGGATGTCAGATTTAATTAGGCTAGAAAATAATTTCACAGGAAATTACATCATTATAAATTATTTGTAAGTTCTAGGTGAAAGTAAATGTGTAGGTGGAACTTATGCGATAACTTGCCGGATTTCTGCCAAGCCGCAAGTTTTGTTGTTATCGTAAGGCTTTAAAAGTATCGATGCAAGAAAGCTCTAGATAGAGGAAATTCTTGCTGAAGTACGTCGTTCTACCCCAGAAGGACATTTAAAGAGACTTAAAGTAGTTTGAAGAAAAATTCTTTTACGAACTTTTTCTGGTCGCTATAATATTCTTTTAAAAGTCTCCTCTTAATGTTTTTTGCTGCTAACAGTGGACTGATTACTGTCGTACTTTTGAAGAATGGCTCTGGGAATAAAACTCGACTTTTTGTTTGTTCAAGACTTAATTGCGAATCGACAAATAAGTTTTAATAAACTATCTTGAAAGGTTCTGCGTTGTATTGTTTCGAGGGCGATGCCCATTTGATAGACGTCTACCTGGTTCCTGTACCCCCACTGCCCGAATTCCCCTCATGCAGCTGAGGAATAGCCAGACTGCTGACGAGGGCGATGCCGATTCTATTGACGTGTACCTGGATAATCTATTCCAACTATACAAACTTCTCCTCACGCAGCTGGAGGATCGCCAGACGTCTGACGAGGGCGATGCCCATTTGATCGCAGTGTACCTGGATAATCTATCCTCACTACACAAACTTCCCCTGACGCAGCTGAGGAATAGACAGACTGCTGACGAGGGCGATGTCCATTTGATCGCTGTATATCTGGGTCATCTATTCCCACTGCACAAAAATCCCCTCACGCAGCTGAGGAATAGTCAGACTGCTGACGAGGGTGGTGCCCATTTGATCGAAGTGTACGTGGATAATCTATTCCCGCAACAAA
>CAKNYM010052305.1:337194-352181 GCA_932195095.1 Andricus curvator
GTGGATAATCTATTCCCGCAACAAAAACTTTCCCTGATGCAGCTGAGGAATAGCCATACTGCTGACGAGGGCGATGCCCATTTGATTGTAGGGTACGTGGATAATCTATTCCTGCAACAAAAACTTTCCCTGATGCAGCTGAGAAATAGTCAGACTGCTGACGAGGGCGATGCCCATTTGATCGCCGCATACCTGGATAATCTATCCCCACTACACAACTTCCCCGATAATCTCAAATTATAATTGTAAATATTTATATTTTGTACATTTATAAAATACAAAATGATTTTTTTTTCTACAATATTTATTTTAAGAGAATATTTAGAAAGATTCCAAAATAATTTCAAGGCATTTTTTTCAAAATTTTAAGAAAAATTCAAATCCTTTACAAGATGTTTACAAGTTTTTATAAAATTTCAAAAAAAAAATTTTAATTAGGTAGATCCTAAGAAACATAAAAAAATATAGGTTCCGAAGATTTAGTGATAAAAATATGAAGTTTTTTTGAAGATTTTAAAAGGCTTCAAGATAGTAATAAAAATATCTAAAGATTCATAGGAATATTAAAACTGATTTTTCATTGAAAAAAATTAATTTTCTGAGAATAATTGAAAAGAATTTGAAACATTAAAAGAGATTTCCAAAATTATTAAAAATCGAATCCGGAAGATTTCAAGACAAATTTAGAAAGAATTGTTGTCATGTTAAAAGATATTTAGGCATTTTAGAAGGTTCGAATCAAGCTTCTTTCTTTTTAGACTGAACCATCTTTTTTTGGTTGCAAATTGACCAACTTTGTTCAAAATTTGTTTTTTTTTGTTTGTTTGGAAATTCATCTCCATTGGTAGAAACTTGATTATTATAAATTAAAATTGCAACTGTTTTGTTGAAAATTAACTTTTTTGTTGGAATTTCATCAAAATCCTACAGATACTTCCGCTTTAAATATGTTGTCACCAAAATTGTTTATAACGATAGTTTTTGTTATTTTAAAAATTATTTTGTTGATCAAATGCTACACTACACAAACTTCCCCTGACGCAGCTGAGGAATAGACAGACTGCTGACGAGGGCGATTCCCATTTGATCGCTGTGTATCTGGGTCATCTATTCCCACTGCACAAAAATCCCCTCACGCAGCTGAGGGATAGTCAGACTGCTGACGAGGGTGATGCCCATTTGATCGAAGTGTACGTGGATAATCTATTCCCGCAACAAAAACTTTCACTGATGCGGCTGAGGAATAGCCAGACTGCTGACGAGGGCGATGCCCATTTGATCGAAGTGTACGTGGATAATCTATTCCCACAACAAAAACTTTCCCTGATGCAGCTCAGGAATAGCCAGACTGCTGACGAGGGCGATGCCCATTTGATCGCCGCATACCTGGATAATCTATCCCCACTACACAACTTCCCCGATAATCTCAAATTATAATTGTAAATATTTATATTTTGTACATTTATAAAATACAAAATGATTTTTTTTTCTACAACATTTATTTTAAGAGAATATTTAGGAAGATTCCAAAATAATTTCAAGGCAATTTATTTAAGGCATTTTTTTCAACATTTTAAGAAAAATTCAAATCCTTTACAAGATGTTTACAAGTTTTTATAAAATTTCAAAAAAAAAATTTTAATTAGGTAGATCCTAAGAAACATAAAAAAATATAGGTTTCGAAGATTTAGTGATAAAAATATGAAGTTTTTTGAAAATTTTAAAAGGCTTCAAGATAGTAATAAAAATATCTAAAGATTCCTAGGAATAATAAAACTGATTTTTTATTGAAAAAAATTAATTTTCTGAGAATAATTGAAAAGAATTTGAAACATTAAAAGAGATTTCCAAAGTTATTAAAAATCGAATCCGGAAGATTTCAAGACAAATTTAGAAAGAATTGTTGTCATGTTAAAAGATATTTAGGCATTTTAGAAGCTTCGAATCAAGCTTCTTTCTTTTTAGACTGAAACATCTTTTTTTGGTCGCAAATTGACCAACTTTGTTCAAAATTTGTTTTTTTTTTGTTTGTTTGGAAATTCATCTCCATTGGTAGAAACTTGATTATTATAAATTAAAATTGCAACTGTTTTGTTGAAAATTAACTTTTTTGTTGGAATTTCATCAAAATCCTACAGATACTTCCGCTTTAAATATTTTGTCACCAAAATTGTTTATAACAATAGTTTTTGTTATTTTAAAAATTATTTTGGTGATCAAATGCCATTTCTATGTTAATATGAAGCAGTTTTAGAAAGAAAAAAAAATTAATGATAACAATATGGACATGGAGAGTAGGCGAGAGGCCGGAGTGGTGGGAGGAGTTAGGGTAGTAGAGGTTAAGATATGATCAATCGCGTACGCAAATGATACAGTGTTGTTGGCAAAAAGCGAGGAGGCCTTCAATAAGATGATGAATGGGTTGAGAAGATACCTGTGTAAGAACCGGTTAGAGTTGAATACAGAAAAGTATAAGGTTATGGTGTTCAGAATAGGAAGGTGGAAGAGTAAGGGATGGGAGTGGAAGTGTAAGAGAGGGCAGTGGAAGTGGAAGGGAAAACGGTAAAAGAGGTGAGAGAGTTTGTGTACCTGGGTTTCCTGTTTCGGTGAAATAGGGAAGTGGATGATCATACAGAAGAGAGAGAGAGAGAGTTAGGAGGTTATATATGGTGATTCGAAGGCTATATGGGTTAGGAAAGAAATTGTTAGCAGATGATTTTGAAAGGAAAATAAAATTCTTTGACTCACTAGTGATGAGTGTGATATTGTATGTAGTGGATGTATGGGGGTGAAAGAAAATTGAGGGAAAGAAGGTGAAAACATTGAAGAGAAGAGGTATGTAAAATGGACGCTGGGGTTGGCAAGTACTTCGCCTAATTGCATTGTAAGGAGAAAAACAAGGAGGACGAGTTTGGGGATTCTCTCCGGATGTAGGGCGTGTAATTATGGGGATAAGTTTTGGGAAGAGAGGGGAAGTAAGCAGTTTAGGGATTGTTGGTCGGAGTAGGAAAACAGGAGAGCGGATGGTAGGATGAAGGTCAAAAGACAAAGGTATTTTATTTGTTTATTTCCTTTTAGGAAGAATGGGCTGCAGATGGATGAAACGAGAAGGATACATGAAGAGGGGAGGAACATGTATCAGGTGTTCAAGAAGAACAGCATTGAGAGAGAAGGCAGCAAGGGAGGATAAAATGAGAAGGTCAAGCTTTACTGGAAACTATGGGTGGATTATGCCAACGGAAAAAGCGCAATATTTGTGTCAGGAATGAGAGAAAGGAAGTCAGAAGCATATAGCAAGGATGTGGTTGCCTGGAGGGTTTCAATAAGTTCTGGTTTTCTATAAAGAAGAGGATGTGTGAATTATGTGGGGAGGGGTATGAAAAGATGGAACATTGGTTGCAGGATAGCGAGTGGGTAGAAAGGAGTGGGATGAGCATGATGCTGGGTGTTGGATGAGATGGGGGAAAAGCGAAGGAAGGAGGAAGAGGAATGCAGAAGGAAAGTTTGTAAAGAGGATAGCAAGTAGATATAAGGGACATGCGTGCAAGGGGAATGGAGCAAGGCGAGGCGAACATAAGAAGAAGGAAGAAAATAGGAAGGTCAATGTTTACTGGAAACCATGGGTGGATGATGCCGACGGAGAAAGCGCAATATTTGTGTCAGGAAGGAGAGAAAGGAAGTCAGGAGCTTTTAACAAGGATGTGGTTGCCTGGAGAGTTTTAATAAGTTATGTCTTCCTAGGGAGAAGAGGATGTGTGAATTATGCCGGAAGGGGTAGGTATGCAAGGATGGAACACTGATTGAGGATAGCGAGGGGGTAGAAAGGTGTGGGATAAGCATGATGTTAGGTGTTGGGTAATATGGAGAAGAAGAAAAGGAAGGAGGAAGAGGAATTGAGAAGAAAAGTTTGTAAAGAGGATAGGAAGTAGATATAAGGGACATGCGTGCGAAAAATTCTGTAAACATGGGGGTATAAGGAAGTCAATTTTTTAAGGTCAGTACCCAAAATATAAACCTATATCTATCTATAATTTGGGACTGCGGCAGTGATAATCTGGTTGAATGCAGCGAAGACTTATATATTTCAAATTGAGTAGAGTGGTCGAACGTGAAATCAAATTATAAAATTAATGGGCTCTCTTATTAGCTGTCCGAACTGATAATGCACCCGATGATGCGACTAATTATTGGAGATTGCAGAGTCCCATCACTGATTTTATGGGTCTGAAGATAGGATAGAGGCCTTTTAAAATTCCGTCAAAAACAATTAAATTCAACCAAAAAAGGACAATTTTTAACAAAATAGTCCACCGAGAAGCTTAATTTTCTACCAAGAAAGAATTTTTTTAAATAAAATACATGAATTTATAACCAAATAGTAGAATTTTCAACTAAAAAAATCATTTTTAGCTAAAAATGGAATAGTTCAGTTCTTCATTTAAAACCTTAACTTTTTACCAAAGAAAAACACAAATTTTATTTTTAAAAATAGTAAGTTTTCAACAAAAGAGATGAATTTTTGACTAAAATTATGTATCTCCAGCCAGAAAATAAATTTTTAACTGAGTAATCTAAATTTCAACCAAGGAGTTGAATATAAACAAAGTTAACCAAGTAGATGAATTTTCTACCAATGAGGATACATTTTTTACAAAATACAGGAATCTTCAATAGAAATTTTAGTTTTGAACCAAACAATTGAATTTTCTACCAAAGTTGTTGTACAGGTATTTTCAGTTCAGAAAATGACTTTTTCACAAATTTATTGAATTTTTAAACAAATTATTGAATTTTCAAACAAAGAAATAAATTTTTGACAAAAAGACCCAGCAGTTAAATTTTCAACTGACGAAATTCTATTTTCAACCAAATATTGAAATTTTCAATTAAGAAATATCAATTTTAAATAGAAAATATGAGAATTATATTTTCAATTTGAAAAATACATTTTCAGTTAAAAATTCAATAGTTGAATTTTCGGTTGAAACAATAATTTCCAATCAAGACAAAAAATTAATTTTTTAAAATGTTGTTAAAGTGAAAAAAAATAGAAGCTTCACTAAATTGTTGAATGGCAACCCAAAAACATGCATTTTTAACGAAGAAGATTAACTATCTATCGAAAAGACGAATTTTTATCTGAAAAGATCAATTTTTAATCAAAAATTAGACTTCTAAAAAAATTGAAAATTTAATTTCTAAAAATAAAATTTCTGTAGAAAATAAAATTCACTTTTAGTTTCACTGCAAAAGAAACAAGAAATTATCCACCTAGAAACACTACCCAAAAACGATGAAATATGTATGATTTCAAATCGGAAACTTTCAAAATTAACGAATTCATACTGAAAGCGTAAAAAATTAAACATTTAAATCTGAAATGCAAAAGTAACAAAGTGAATGAATTAATTCGAGGATTATTATTATCAATTTTTCTCTACGTATAGGGTTTAACCCAATTCTCTTCGATAAAAAACCAAAAATAATACAAATTTTAGTCCCTCATCTAAACTCTTTTTTTTGTTTCTCTATTCCTAGGAAAATAAATTTTTCGACTCATGCGACTTATGTCACTTATGAGATATTTTTGAAAGCATATTCACTGATCTGATGCCTGCGTGATTTATATTATAGGCTTAATATTTAAAAAATTGCTTGCTACTCTTTTGCTCCTATTTTTTAGAAACAATTTCTGTTTACTCAATTGTTATGAATGTTATGATTTCAGCATTCAATAATAGACGATATAAAGCATCTAAAGACGGCGAATATTGACAGCGAATATTTTCTGTTCATCCATTAAAATGGGATATAGGAAGCAATTGGGTTTATATAAGATTTCTCCTTTTTCTCAACCTTTGAAAACCCTCGCTGCGGTATTCCTATAAGGAGATATCGGTAAAAGAGTCGGGTTCCAGTAAGTTTGATTTTTCTTCTCCCTCTTCTCCGATCTTTTTTCCTTTTTCTTAGGTCTGTTCTCAAGTATAATAATGTCAGAAGCGCGACTGCAGTCGTCGGTCCTGTTTCCAACAGATGGAGTGGAAAGAAAGGTAATTACAAATGGTTCTACCTTTCTTTTCCAGTCTACATTACTTTCCACTAAGTTCTGCAGCATCGTTCTTTCTTCGCTCTGCTCTGCTCTGGCTTGAGATCACGTATCGGCACCTAAAGCTTGTTCCCTCAGTTTGATGAACGGGAACATGAAACCGTAGGAATTTCCTGTAGCTAACCTCGCACTAATAGAGTTCTTTTCAGTGCTTTTCAAGTGATTTCTTTTTCCACTCTCCACTATTAACTATCAATTGCACTCCTAATCTACAAATAAAAACCCTTATCTTTTACACAGAACTTGTTTCCAATGAGCTACTGTAATAATCTGTCAATGATAACCAAATTTATTAACTAGACCTTACAACTTCCTTTCACTTCTGCTCTACATCCACCTTGCCATTTGTCATATTTACTCCTGACTCAATCCATCCTCTAAAATCTTCACCACATTCTCTTTTTAGTTTTCTTTATCTTTAATTCCTCTTCTACATCCTTCCGATACATGCTCCCATATCTCATTTTTTCAATCACAAGTTCTGCATTTTCTATTTCCTTTTCTTCAATAGATCTCTTCCTTTCCCTTCTCAATCATCCCTCATCTTGCTATTAGTTGTTTTCAACTCCCTTTTTCCTCCACTTGTTCATATACCCCAGTCCAATCTCGTTGATTCTATCACCCTTCCACTCCTTTTTTATACCTTCTTTAAACACTATAGCATTACCTACCTTCTTTTCTCTCCCTTAGCTTTCCATGAAACAGAGCCCATATGACAACCTCTTACTCCTCTCAGCAACCAGAAACCATCTCTTACTTTTTCTGCTACATTTATCCTGCTTTTTGTTTCTCGACAAATTTTCGATACTCTATTGATTAAATCCTCTCTTGTGATCTTTCTCATAATAACTTTTATTTTTTATTTTGTCTCGGTCGAGTAATTGAAAGGCCACTTCTGAGTCCACGAACATTTATCCTCCTTGATTTTTTCATTCACTACATAATGCAGAACATATGCCCATCATCATTCCTCTTCTAAAACCTAAAACTCTCTGATAAAAAATAACAACGTTGAAATTAGCGTCACTTCTATATAATATTTAGCCTACACCCCTTTATCTACCTTTCTCTCCCTCTCCCTCTCTCTCTGTCTGTCTGTCTCTGTATCTCGCGCTCTCTCTCTCTCTCTCGATATTGGCTACCTTCCAAACTCCTTCTTCCGTCCTAGCCTTCTTGGCCTCTTCTCCAAACGATTTATTTTCCTTCCTTTCTTTATATCAAACATTCCTTTTTTCTCCTTCATTCTTCTCCAATACTCTTCCCTTTTCTCTATTTCCATAATTCCTCTTTCACATTTTTTTCTCTTTGCATTCTTCATCCCATCTTCTTACAATCCCTCCTTCACTAACTTATTTTCTGCCTTTGCCTTCTAAAAATACATATCTTTTTCCCAGATTGATATTCTTGACCTTTTCCGTGAATTTGTATCACTCTTTTCTACCTCTAATGCTACTACTTTGGAAAAGTGATCTAAATCTATATGATCCACCTCTATTGTCTTGACCTTTCTGACCACCTCCTCTATTATTACCTAATCAATATTCGTCCCCGTTTCTCCTCATGAGCGTTATTCCCCTTTCTCACCACCCTCTATATTTTCATTTAAAATAAACCATCTAATCTCCTCCAAGCTCTTCAACCATTTCTTTCCATCCCCACTTGTCAGTATATTGTCTTTGGTTTTCTCGCTCTCCTACAAATTCAGTTCTTCCTCTATCTTCTCTTCTTGCTATAAGATCTTCTATTATATGTTTATCCTTCCTTTATTTGCTTCCATCAGTTCTCTCATCTCCTCCGATTTCTCCTTCTCATCGTTTACATATGCCCTTACTATCTTTCACCTCTCTCCTTCCATCTTTTTGTTTCCTACTACACGAAAAAAAATTAGCATTGACTCAAGGAAGAAGTGGTCTGAATACGGACGACACAATATTTTTTTGATCCAATAAAATTCGTTTTGTCTCAAAAAAATCTACTTGAACGAAGAAACTTAATTTTTTGTTATTAAGTGCATTTTTTGTGTATTTCTGATTAATTTGAATCTCTTCTGCACCTTTCTCTAATAGTTAACCCACGATCTTTTTCCCTTCATTCCTTCCTTTTTCGCTATTTTGCTTAACTTGACGTTAATTTCAAAACCTACTATTTTTTGTGAGAACTTTTTTTTATAATTTATCTTGTAATTTAACTTAGCATAAACTCCCAAATTAACCAAATTTGACCTTGAAACCCCTGAAAATGCCCTGTAATTCCCTGAATCGCCACTTTAGACCTCGCAAATCCCTATTTTATATGGACACTTTTTTTTAGCGATGCCACTATTTTGCTTCTTCTAAAAAAAAATTCCACTAATGCCACTATTCTTTCACTGTCCCTTTCAAAATATTTTTGAACTTCGAGGACTGGCTAAAATAACCGGTCGAATATTTTGAATTCAAAAAAGTCCAAATTCGAAAAATTTCAAATTTAGATACTAAAAATAAACAAATTAATATTTCAATCGAGCTATTACAAAGCATTATTTTGAATAAAAGTCTTACTTGTCGATATAATTTAAATTTGATATCGGTCAAAAAATAATTATGTCAAATTGAGAGAGTTTTTAAAATCAGCAATTTGATGTAATTACATTTTCGAGTAAAATATTGGATAATATCAAAATTGGAAAATAAATCATTTTTTAACGATATTTGTATGTTCAGGAATGAAGAATGCTAAATATGAGCATTCACCCTTTATAAATATAAAAAAATCCAAATTTAAAAGTTTTCAAGCAGAATAAATTGGAAATATTTCAATTTTTATTTGAAATTCTTTTATTCCGTTAATGAAAGATTCTAGGTTAAAAATGTTACAAGTTTGAGATTTCAGTATTCAATTATTACTGGACAGGGAAAATGAAAAATTATTCAGGAAAAAATTAGGGAATTTTTAAAATGAAGTTTTGTGGTAACCCTGAAATAATATTCTTGTTAGTAATTTATTTGCCTTGCATTTATATTTATATTACTTCTTTTTGCAAATTCTTTCTCCTGAAGATTATCTTTTTAGCGATAAAATTTATTATTTGTTTCAAAATTAGACAGTTTTGTTAAAATGTCATTCTTTTTGGTTGAAAATCTAACTATTCCATAGAAAATTTACTTGTTGTTTAAAATTCATATTTTGGTGTTTAAGAGTCAACTGAAATCTTTCTTGGATGGAAATTCAACTATTTATTTGAAAATTGGTTCACTTAATTTAAAAATTCATCGCTTTTAGTAGAAATTGCATCTTTCTTGATAATTTAAAGTTAAGGTTAAAAAATCATCCTTTTTGGTTAAAAATTCAACAGTTTTGTTGAAAATTCGTCTTTTTGGGTTGAAGAATCAAGTATCTTCGTCGTTCAACACTCATGTTTTAATGTTGAATAGTGTAAATAAAATCTTTTTTTCGATTAAAATTCAATTTTTTTTTTAATTTGATTTAAAAATTCATCTGTTTTAGTAGAACATTTATCTTTATTGGATAAAAATGCAACTATTTGGTTGAAGATTCAATAAGTTTGTTAAAAAGTCATCCTTTTTGTTAAAAAATTTAACTGTTTTGTTGAAAATTCATCTTTTTGGTTTAAAAAATCAGTATCTTTGTAGAAAATTGACTTATGGTTCAAAACTCATATTTTAATGTTGAAAAGTCAAATTAAAATCTTTTTTATATGAAAATTCCATCTTTCAAATTTGTCTTTTTTTATTTAAAAATTCATCTGTTATAGTAGAAATTCCATCTCCTTTGATAAAAATGAAACGGATTGTTTGAGAGTGAATCTTGTTTGCTTGAGGATTCAACTATTTTATTTTAAAATGTTGGTTAAACGACTTTGTTGAGAAATCACTTTTTCGTTGAAGATTCATTTTTTTTAGTTAAAAATTCATCTCTTTGGTTGAAAGTTGAACTATTTTGTTAAAAATTGATCTTTTTGAACTGAAAATTCAACTGCGTGGGTAGAAGCTGAACTACTTTGTTGAAATTTGTTTTTATGGAAAAAGGTTTATTTCTTTGGTTGAAAATGGACCTACTTTTGTTGAAAATTTATTTTTTTGCTGAAAATTCATATTTTCTAATTGAAAATTCAATTTTCAAATATAAAACTCGTGTTTTGGCCACGTCCCGGTCATTGCAACGTTGAAATGCGGGAATTGGGGAAGAGATGGAAGGAAGGAGGAGGGAGCGACAAGGAAAAAAGCAATGATGGGTAAATGGGGAGCTGATAAGCTAAGAGAATATACGGAAAGAATAGAAGAAGAGAATGGTTTGATTGAAGATGGGGGAGGCGTGGATGAGATTTTGTGTAAGATGAGGGGAAGTGTAGAGAAGATAGTGGAAGAAATTAGGCCAAGTAAGGAAGAAAGAAGGGAGAAGAGAGGATGGTGGGATGTGGAATGTGTAGAGAGTAAAGAGAGTATAAAGTTATAGTTAAAGAATTGGAGAAGAGGGGAGATAGACAAAAAGAAGTATAATAAGAGAAAAAGGGAACACGAGAAATTACTGGATGTAAAACGACAGGAGGAGAAAGTGAGGTACATGAAGGAGGTGGAAAAAGCAATAAAGGAAGGAAGGGAATGGGAGGTGATCAATAGAGAAAGAAGTGAATGGAAAAGAATCAATGAAGAGATAAGTATGGATGAATGGACGGCATATTCCAAGAAATTGCTAGGAGGAATGGATAGCAATGTGAGGGGGGGGGGTGGAAAGATCAAGGAGGGTGGAATAGAAGGTGGGAATGAGTTGACCAGAGAGGAGGTGAATCAAGCAATTGAGAATTTAAAACGAAATAAGGCGACAGGAGATAACGGGATGGGAAATGAAGTGTTGAATTTGGCGGAAGGAAGGTTAGAGAAGAGATTTGCCAAGTATGTAGAGTATGGAGAGGGGAAGGATGGCCGAAGGAGTGGAGAACAGGTTTGGTAGTTCCTTTATTAAAGAAAGGAGGGGGGAAAAAGAGGAAGATTGTAGAGGAATCACTCTCATGCCAGTAACATATAAGATTTACGCGGAGGTGCTTAGAAAGAGATTAGAAAAACAGGTAGATGAAAAAGGAAGTATTCCACACAATCAAACAGGATTCAGGAAGGGGATAAGGACAGTGGATAACATTTTCGTACTAAATTATTTAGTCAACAGGAACCTGGGACAGAAAAAAGGAAAGCTGGTCGCACTCTTTGTAGATTTTAAAGCAGCTTTCGACTCGGTGAATAGGAAAGTTTTGTGGAAGGCAATGGAAGAAAGGGAGGTGGACGAAGAGCTGATTGAGAGGATCAAAGAGGTCTTTACGGAGACAAAGACAAGGGTGAGGATCGGCGAACAGAAAAGAGAGGAGTTCTGGACAGGGAAAGGTCTTAGGCAAGGGTGCCTGCTAAGCCCGTTGTTGTTTAGCATATTGTTAGCAGACCTAGAAGAGAAAATGGAAAGGAAAGGTAAAGGGTGTATAGTTCTAGGAAATAAGAGAATATACTCGTTAGCGTACGCGGACGATGTGGTGCTTCTGGCAAAGAATGAAAGTGGAATGAACTTGCTAATGAAAGGATTCGTAGAGTACGTGAGAGAGAAAGACTTGAAAATAAATGTGACGAAGACGAAGATAGTATGTTTCAGGAAGAGAAAGAATGAAGTAAAGTATGGATGGAAGATAAATGGGGGAATGGTGGAAATGGTAGAAGAATGTTGTTATTTAGTATTCTGGTTTGAAGGGGGAGGTGGAAGTGAGCTGCAAGTGAAAAAAAGGATGGAAAGTGCGAGTAAAGTGATGGGTCAAGTGTGGGGGATTGGAAAACGAAGATTCAAAGAGGACTGGAACATGAGAGTATGGCTGTTTGATTCACTGGTATGGTCTGTTATCTGTTATGGAGTGGAGATTTGGGGATGGGAGGAGTACAAAAAAGTAGGAAACATGCAAGAGAGATTTCTGAGATGGGTTATGGGAGTGAGCTGGAACTGTCCAGGTTATATGTTGAGAGAAAAAACAGGGTGAGAGAAATTGGTGATAAGGCAGAGGAAAAGGGTATGGAATTTTGAAGAGAAACTTAAAAGTGGTAAGGGTAGCAAAGTTGCACAAGCATGCCTGCAGGAAATATTAGATAGAGAGAGGAGAGAAAACACGGGACTTTCAAGATGGGAGGAGGAGAGATGGAAAGTTAGAAGAGAATGGAGAATGTGTGACGAGGGGAGGGAGTGGCTTACAGGTCAGATAATTTTCTGGAGAAACGAGAAAAAATCTGCTGAAGCCCCGGTGGCGTAATTGTTTAAGGCTCCACGCGTGAATAGTGGCATTGTTGATTCAAATCTGGGGAGAGGCAAATTTTTCTCGTTTCTGCAGAAAATTATTTGACCAGTAATCGGCAATATTGAACACCACACATTAATTAATTAAGGCTCATATAGGGGGTAATGTAACCTAGAAAAATCACCTGAAAAAATCAATTCCAAATGCTAGCGCAACGAATCCACATTTAAGGCGAAAAGTCCCTACGGATCATCAACACTTGTGATAAATAGCCTAAATTCCTCAAATATTGCCTCACCAAAGTAGCAGAAGAAAAATAACAGAACTGGCGCGACATTCAAAATAGAATAATTATTCCTTACGACATAGGAGTTTATTTAGGAATTTTCTGAGTCATTATTTTACTTTTAATGTATTTTTTCTCCTATTAGTGTTTTTATAAAAATATATTTTCCAATAATTATTGTGGCTTTTAATAATTTATTACAACTTTATAAAAATTATCACTCTTTTGTCCGTTGGACTAATTTTTCTATTTTGAATATCGCGCCAGTTGTTTTTTTTTTGTTTTACTGCTTTGGAAATGCAATATTTGAGAAATTTAACATATTTGCAGCAAGTGTTGACAATCCGCAGGGACTTTTCGTCTCCAATATGGATTTGAGCTTCCAAGAAGAAAAAAATTTCCCCCCGATAATCATTTGTTGCGCTAGAATTTGGAATTGATTTTTTTCTGGTGAGGTTTCCAGGTTACATTACCCCCTACATGAGCCTTAATTAATAAATTTCTCATGTTTGATATTGCCGATTACTGGTCAAATAATGTTCTGCAGAAACGAGAAAAAATTTGCCTCGGCCCAAATTTAAAACGGTAATGCCACTATTCACGCGTGAAGCCTTAAACAATTACTCCACCGGGGCTTTAGCAGATAGTTCCTCGTTTCTCCGCAGAAAATTATTTGACTAGTATCCGGCAGTATCTGATATCAGAAATTAATTAATGTTTGACCCTGGTCGAAACTATCTACTGAAGCCCCGGTGGCATAATTGGTTAACGCTCCGCTCGTGAATAGGAGCCTTCCCGGTTCAAATCTGGGCCGAGGCGGATTTTTTCTCGTTTTTCCAGAAAATTATTTGACCACTAAACGGCAATTTCTAACATCAGAAATCAATTAATTATTTGCCCTGGTCGAAACTATCTACTGAAGCCCCGGTGGCGTGATTGGTTAACGCTCCGCTCGTGAATAGGAGCGTTCCCGGTTCAAATCTGGGCCGAGGCGGATTTTTTCTCGTTTTTCCAGAAAATTATTTTACCACTAAACGGCAATTTCTAACATCAGAAATCAATTAATTATTCGCCCTGGTCGAAACTATCTACTGAAGCCCCGGTGGCGTGATTGGTTAACGCTCCGCTCGTGAATAGGAGCGTTCCCGGTTTAAATCTGGGCCGAGGCAGATTTTTTCTCATTCCCCCAGAAAATTATTTGACCAGTAAGCGGCATTATCTAACATCAAAAATTTTTTTTCATCCATCAAAAAATCATTGAATTCTTTAAAATTCCTTTATATCCTTCATAATGTTCGAAATCCTTTGAAATTTTGTCCAATTATTGAAAATCTTTTACTATTTTCTAAAATACGTGGATATATCTATCTTTTGAAATTCAAGGACTTTATTTTGAATCTCTTAAACTCCCTCAAGAATTTCAAGCGGTGTTGAGAAATTTAAAAAGGTTTTTATGCATATAAACGAATTATAAGGGATTTGTAAGGGATTCAAGAGATTTCTGAAATCCCATAGAAATCCCTCATGATTCTTTTACATCCATAAAAACCCCTTCAAATCCGTGGATATACTTTGGAATCATTTGAAATCTGTTGAAATCCTTTGAAATCTCATTGAATTATGCAATTCTCATTTAAAATTCCTGATGTCCTTCCAAATGCATACAAATACTCTAGAATTACATGAAATTCTTTAAAATCCTTCAAAATCTAGGGATTTTTTTAAATTTCTTCATGTCCCATAAAAACCTTTGAAAACTGCGAAAATCTTTGAAATGGCTTAGAATCTCTAAAATAACATAAAAATTCCTTATAACGCTTCTCAATCTATAGAAACTCCTTAAAATCTCTCAAAATTGAAAAATAAAAATACCTAAACTTCTTTAAAAAATTAATATTTACGTAATATTGAAAGTGTATATTATATAATTTCAAATATTACCGCGCTTTTTGGTACATGCGCAGTTCATCCCGTAAAATCTTTCAAATCTCTTTAAAAGTTCTTGGAATCGTCGAAAATACTATCGCATCTTTGAAATCCTTTGAAATACCTTCAAATTATTGAAATCGATTGAAAAATATTGGACTTTCAAAACACCCTGAAATATTTTTAATTATTTGAAATCTTTTTAAATCCCTTGAAATCTTCAAAATCTCTTTGAAATTCAACGGTGTCTTTTAAAATACCCTTAACTGTTTACAATTTGTTGCAATCTTTTGATATTCCCCGGAATGAGATTCCTCGGAATGTTCAAAAATACAATAAAATCATTAAAATCCTTCGAATTCCCTTTAATTTGAAATCGATTGAAAAATCTTGAAGTTTTAAAATAC